>CM077031.1:57870075-58096254 GCA_039090855.1 Macrothele yani | reverse complement strand
TAATATTTTTATCATATAATTAATGGTGATTAATTTCAGTGAACATTTGAAAATAAACGTCATGCAGTATTTAGTTTAACGAGCTGTGCTAAAATAATGACATGTTTCCAATATTTTTTTACGAGACAAGTCACCGTTTGTAAAATGCCTTTTCAGAACAAAATGTGTTTTGTGGCATGTGTTCTTTTTCCACTGGGCCATCTCAGACGTGCACTGCTAACATTTGCTCAGGCGTACAATGCATATGAAGCGAATATTTTTCAGGATTAAGGGATCGGGGTAACGAAGTGTAGTGACGGGGATTAGCTTATGTGTCTACTGCAATAAAAAATCAAAATAATATAACATAAAGTCAGTTACTGCAGTAAAATATCAGAATATACAGGTTGTATCTTAAACGGTAAACGCAAGCTTTAGCTTCAGAAGTGTTTAAGCCAAATAATGAACATATATCAAATTTTATTATGCTTAAGATTAAAACCTTTTGTATCATAAATGTATATGCCAGAGCTATCTACAACAGATAAGTGTGTATCTGTTGTCTCAACACAAAAAGAAGTATACCTGATTAAGTAGAATCGTACATCTTGGAGGTAATTAATATCTGTTAAACTGCTATCACTTTTCATTATCGCTAAACCACATCATATCAAAGTTCGTCGGGGTGTTCAAAACAACATCATATTCGTTGTATACCATTTGCTACCAAGTAATTGGACACCAGATATAAAGGGAAACGAAGTTTATTCACCGTCAAAAGCCGGTGGAGTCTCCATGAGCGGCGATTATAGCCATGACCCTCAGTATACTCTCAACAGGGCGTTGTACGACGGCCAGTGTATTTTCTTTCCACTCGGCTTGGAGATGACAGGTCAGTTCCTTCACCGATTTCGGACGCTGAGAGCACCACCCCTTAAGTCGACGCTCCAACTCGTCCCAGAGGTGCTCAATAGGGTTAAGGTCCGGGCTCTGCAGCAGGCCAGTCCATTCGATAAACCCCATTGTCACCATACCAAGCCATAAGCGCAGACCTCGGCAACATGACAGGTGGCATTGTCATCCTGAAAGTAACATGGGTCCACCGCGTAAAACTGCCACAACGAAGGAAGCGCATAGTCATCAAAAATGATGCAGTAGGTCTCGAAGTTTAGTCTCACCAGGAATTGCGACCAAGGGTCCAACGTGCCATACCAGGAAAAAACACCTGCATGGCATAATTCCACCGCCGCCGAACTTTCACAGTTGGCAACAATACATTCCCGGCAGGAGGCGTTCTCCAGGCAGACGCCAAACCCAGACCCTTACTTCTCCGGAACGGTAGAGGGCGAACCTTGATTCGTCGCTGCCCAGAGTAACCTGTTTCCACTGTTCAACGGTCCACTGTCGGACGTTCTTTGCACCACCGTTAGCCGAACAGCGCTTTTGGACTTGGTGATCAAAGGCTTGTGGGCAGGCAGCAAGTCCATGATGACCGAGCAGATGGGCTTCTCCTGACAATGGTATTCATCGAAAGATCACTTCCGGACGCCTGTTGAAACTCCTTGTGCATATGTGGCCTATCGGTTTGGTGCGGTTCTTCCAAATTTCTTCAATGGCCAGCAGTCGTCGGTTCTCTAACACCCAGTTTTCGTGGGTCGGGCCAGGTCGGGGAACATTCCGACAGTCACCTCTCATCTTCCATTTGCCAATCACGTCGGCCACTGCGTCCATTTTTGGGTACCTCAACTCGCTGGATATGTCACGGATATGGATCGGCTATTTCGTTATACCCAACGATTACGAGAATCCTTTCTCGAAATCGAGACATTTCCGAACTGGCGTGGCATCTGTGCATACGACTGGTTGCGTTTTTGTTTCACACGATATTTAACGGCGGCTGCCGTGACGTGTATCAAGGACCACAGATATCGTCGATTGCAGGGGTGTCCAGTTACTAAGTTGTTAGATAGTGTATAACTGGTTAGCGCCGCTGTAGCTTTACCTAATGATTTAACGATTAGAGTGATCCCATTCCTGGCTCCTGACACTAGTACAGGAGTGGGCAAACTTTTTGAGGAACCAAGATCTACCTGAAGCTGTCATTCAATACAATTGATCTACCATGTTTTATCGCAGTGATATAGGCATATTTTAATAGGAATAAACCTATATCACGAGTGTTTTGCTAGCGTGTACGATTTTTGTACATAGGTTTGGTAACAAATATAGAAGAAATATCTTTTTAAATCATTTTTTTATTTTTGAAACATTTTTTTTAAACAAAGTTATATAATTTTACTTACAGATTCTTTATTTACAATTCACTGTTAGCAGTGATAGTCACTTTGGTACTTTTGGTAAGACTTATAAACACTCGAAAAATGTCTTTCTAGATTTCCTTTTTTAGGAATGGCAACTCAAGCCCTACATATTAAACACAAACACTTGTCACGAAACACTGTGAAGAAATAAGCTTTCTCCCATTGTATGTGAAAAATGATACGTTTTTCGGTTTCTTAGTTCCACTCATTTTTTATATGAAAACAAAGCTTAATAACTTAACTTATATCTGCATTCCATGAGTAAACTAATTTCTATGCACAACAAATAATGTTGACAGTTTGGCCTTCCTGTTAGTGTAGGGGCTGAGATTGACGACTAGCAAAGCGGGAGATAACAACTTGCCTCATGCGACAGACTGCAGATGCGCTGTTAACATGCGCAGTGGTTTTGGTTAGGGAGAGGAGTCTGACTAATTCATTATATTATCTGATCTCATGCAGTTCGTATGAAACAAGCACGATAAAACAAACTATCGACCGTAAGAGAGATCGCGATCTACCGTTGCTCCTGCTCTAATATATGACTTCAATGAACCCTCATGTAGATCGTCAGAAAATTCAACCTACTCTGAAAGCGGCCAGGCATGTTCAGCGTATGAGGGAGGTTATTTTCGTCCATAATTAATGTGCAAGTGTAGAAACAAAGAAAATCTAATTGATAAATAAAAGTAAAAACCAAACCTTTATTGGCAGAATACTCTGTAGTTTAAGAGAGCGAAGCACATTAATATATCAATATTTCTTTAGCAACGTTATTTAAATTCAGGATGCAAAACATTGGTTTATTACCAACTATTGCAGTATACTTAATCGCTTGACGATTATTCCTGTCATCGTTCCGCAAGGTATCTGCTGGTCTTTCAGTTTTCTGTTCTGTATTACGGGAGCAGTACTGAAAGTGATAAATAATTCATGAGATAAAAACGTAATGTTTAGCACGTAGTGATTCTTTTGACATTTTACTCAAAGTTAATTAAACAAGTTAGTAAAATCATGCAATGCATTGATTATAATAAGCTTTCCAACATACCAAAAATCATTACTCAAGTTATCACTTAAGTTATGAGAATAATGGCTGTGGAATACATATTGGTCCTGTGCCCTGACCTTTGATCCCATTTCGATAATATTCAACACAACCGGTTTGGTATACCTCCGAAATAACATGATAAAGTTTTGTCACAATCGAAGCACTTTTACGTAAGTTATGATGCAAATAGATCCCGCTCCTGTGTCCTAACCTTTAACCCTATTTCGCACATTTTCGAAAGAATTCGTCCCCAGGCAAGACCCTACAACATACTAACATTGCATCCAAATCGAAGCATTTTTACATAAGTTATGAGGCATAATGGCGATGGAAGTGATTCCGTTTCTATGTCCTGACCTTTGACCCCATTTCGCCCATTTTCAAGAAGGTTTGTCGCCAGGTGGTGTTCTACCACATACTAAAATTTCATTGAGATCGAACCTTTTTTACGTTAGTTATGACGCATAAAAGCAGTGGAATTGATCCCGCTCCTATGTACTGACCTTTGACCCCATTTCGTTCACTTTAAATAGGGTACCTTCCCAGGTGATCCCCTACCAGATACTAAAATTTCATCGAAATCGAACGATTGTTACGCGAGTTATTGTGCGGACGGACACAATCACACAACGCGTGACGTAATGAGGCAGATGGGATACGCGACCATTGCTCGCCGCTAGTGTGACGTCATAAAACTTTAATAGGATCCACACACAACGCGTGACGTAAGGAGACAGATGGCGTGACCGCGCGCCAACATTCTCAAACGCGGCGAGATTGTGACGTCATAAGATTTCTAAGCATTGGTAACATTAATGGAATAATGGAACGACGCCATCACAAAAAACATTATAATTCGGGGTGGTTATTTAACCTACTGAACGAATTCTCCCGAAGTCGAGATCAAGCTAAAGCCGCCTCGGTGGCGCAGTGGTCTAAGGCGCTGGCCTATGATCATTCGTCCGTAAGGGGTCCGGGTTCGAATCCCGGTCAGGCATGGATGTTGTGTTTGTCTTATGGCACTGGCTCTTTCCCTTCCCTGGAACCAGTGACCCTAAATTAGGGACGGGCGACTGCTTATAGCCCATTGAGTTGCTCACGGTGGTCGTTAAACCTCCAATCAAAAAAAAAAAAAAAAAAAAAAAGATCAAGCTAAATCCATTTCTAGTACCAGAAAATGGTAGGTTAACGACTTTCATCAAAAAATCTTAGAGCTGTTTTCAAAATAATATGTACATACAAACATAGAGAATTGCTACTTTAAGGTGGACGTCAAGTAATTTTGCTTCCTATACTTCCAATGGAAAAACTTCTGCACACATTTTCTTCACAATTAATGCGTTTCCAAGGATGAAAATTTTAACATCGATTAAAATATCTTCATTTTATAACTTGCAATACTTAATATTTTCTAAAACATAACCATAACTGAGCAATTCAACATTTGTTTGTCTACTGTCATCGTGAAAATACAGGTCGCGCCATCTTTTTTCTGGACAATTAATGCGTTTACAAGGATGAAAATTTAAGCATTTGGTTAAAATAGCTTCATTTCACAACTTGGAATACTTACTATTTTCTAAACCATAACCGTAATTATGCAATGCAACATTTTTTTGCCCACTGACGTCATCAAAGTACAGGTCACGCCATCTTTTCTCTGGTTTCAATACAACCAAAGGAAAAGTTATTGATTTTTATTATGATTATGGTTATGTTTTAGAACATATTAAGTTGTCCAAGTTATAATATGAAGTTATTTTAATCGATGTTCAAATTTTCATCCTTGGGAACATTAATTGTGTAGGAAATGTTTACAAAACTTTTTCCATTGGAAGTGTAGGAAGCAAACTTACTTTACGTCCACTTTAATAATATGGGATAAGGGCAATGGAATGGATCGAATCCTATGTCCTGACATTTGACCACATTTCATCCATTTTCAATAGGGTTCGTCACCAGATGGTCCCCTACTACATACTGAAATTTCATTGAAATCTTCATTGAAATCGAACCATATTTACGCAAGTTATGACGCATAAGGGCAATGGAATTATTCCGCTCCTACGTCGTGACCTTTGACCCCATTCGTCCCATTTTCAAAAGGGTTCGTCCCTAGGTGGTCCCCTATCACATACTAAAATTTCATCGAAATCGAACCATTTTTACGTCAGTTATAGTGCAGACGGACGGACGGACAAAGCTGGAGCATATACGCTTCTTCAACCTACGGTTAGGAAGCGTAAAAAACATTTTTCACAAAAAGTAACATAAGAACTAAATTCATTGTTAAATTAGATACGTTTAAGGCTAAAAGCTATTTTTTAAATCTCGGGTTTCACTGAAGTCACAAGAATTGAAGTGTGATGTTTAGATGGGAAGCTGAACAAAACAAAAATTTGCCGGCGGTTTGTCCGACACAGTAACGGAATGATTATCCCAACACTCGTGTCGTAGCTATCATGGATGAACTTGCACTTCTCAACAGGGTAATGAGTGTGTCTGCTGTTTCTATGATGCCTCCGCATATGTCACTCGTACCCTTCGCCATAGTGTTGCATTCATGCTTACTGAATTTCTTGTGCGTCTGGAGTTATGTTTAAAAAATGCGCATAATCGTTCCTTACCACACGCAGCATGCAAGCGACGTGGAAATATATTATTATGATCTGTCATTAAATAAATAACCGTCAGATAGCTGAAAAGTTGGTTATAAGTGCTACATCCTTGTGCAAATTATTTGAAACAAGCACACCGAAACGAGAAAACTTTATTTCAATTTGTACAAAAAACTCCAAGTGAACTTGTTTTATTAATATATTATATGATCACCTCTTTTCACTCAGTAGCATCTGAATGCGTCTTGTCAGAAACTCCATGAATTTGAACGCTTAGTGCTTGTTTTTCGGCTTCGTTCTCTGCACCACTCCTAAATCAGGGTTTGGGGTTGCTTATTTATTTTAGTGCAGCCAGCCCATTTTCACGAAAATCTTGCTAATTAACCAAAGATTCTCGATTGGATTAATATCCGGTGAGAACTCAGGCCAGATAAGTACGTTTAAACGCTCCTAGTGCATGAACGTCTTCCAGTTTTTTACGTGTGGTAAGTAATGAAAGATGACGAATCGATCAAGAAACGTGTTCGCCATCTCAGGAACAACTCTCCTTTGAACAACTTCGACGTACTGTGGCGTGTGCATCATGTCGTCAACCGGACGCGAACTGCCGACGCCAATGTAACTGAAACATCCTCTTATGAAGTGTTTTTTTGTCTAGATGATGTGGGAATCCCGAGGCTACTCTTCCAGCAACATTGGAATGTACTAATTGTGCTGCCCTTGCTAAAGGAATGCGTTCCATCGCTGAACACGTTCCTCCAATGTTCCTTAGTCCAGTGTTTGTAAGTAGTTCATCGCCCAATTGTGTCTTATCTCTTTTTTCAGTTTAGTCAGTTGTTTTTACGACCATATACAAGGAGTCGTATGGGTACAGTTGAAGAGCAGACCTCTATTACTTTCTACTTCGAAACTCTGTTCAGAGTATCATTTCACATCTGAAGGTCTTTGTTACTTTACCGAAACAAGTAGGCGTCGTCTCTTTGCGTTGTTTTGTTCTTTCGTCCACCTTTGACTTTTCGATTTGAAGAAATCGATCCGGTTTTGTTCTTGAAACTGGTGACAAGGCTGACAGTTGTGAATCTGACACCGACTGATGTAGCAATGTCTCTGTAGGTGGTAGATTTGTGTTCGTGCAAAGCAATGATATGCATTTGCTTTTTTGGGGACACGACCAACATGAACGAAGGTTCTGAACGTCCCATGCAACACCAATGATGTAATAATAACACCAGCTAACCCCAACACGGGCGTTCTGTCTTGATAGCTTGCCAACCAATGCTGTTAGAGCACGTTGCTAAACGCCTCCGCTGAACAAATACGATGTTGCTTATATTGGGGCGATTCCGCCATGAGAAATCTAATCGAATAAAAAGAAGTTAAATCAGCACTTCGGTTAAATTAATTTGCAGAAGGATGTGTAACAGATTGAACCACAATGGCGGGAGTAGCGCAGTGGTCAAAAGGTTAATTGAATTCATAAGTTACATACCATTATGGGTTTCCTTACTATAGCTAAGAACAAAAATTTGCTGCGTATATTTTTCGAGACCAACCAGGCAAGTACGCAGTTGAACTTTCTAAACCGGCTTCTGTATATGACACAGGTATGACAGATTTCGTAAAGCGTATGCTGTTAGCATTCCCCATTGCTTTAAATGGCATTCGCTACGCGCAGTCTAATGAACTGGTAAAAGAATTAAAATAACTGAATTGAAGAATTAAGAAGACAATTGCAGTTTCAGGTATTTGAAATGTTTGTTCACTTATATTTTGATTTATATTTTATTAAAATATATTTCGTTTTTTCTTAAGAACTGCGTTTTAAATGCTATCTAGACCGACACTCTGTTGTTACATTTTCAGCTTTCAAAATTAATCACTCTTGGTCTGAGTCCTAAACAATGTACCAGCAACTGCAGCCGGATAATTATTGCGAAGTATTTACTGTATATAGCGTAATGACCCTCTCAAAGGCAACATCTTAAACGTAATCAAACGCCTTCGCGAACTTGGCGAAGAGATAACCCAGATCATTTCCGAAGTTCTTCCATGGCTGGTTTGCTCACAAATTATAAATCTACAGTCTTTCCATTAAGTATAACATCTTAACTCCACACCAATGGGATGATCTCGAGCCAGGCCGCGGATGTCCTAGTGGTCAGCGTTCGTGACTGCCATGGAGATAACCTCAGATTCGGTCCACTAAATACCCGCCGTGCGTCGGACCCCCGGTAATAAATAAGGGCGTTTTCCTCCCCCTTTCTACCTCGCTTCCGAGTGACTTTCCTATCCCAAATCTCATAGCTTCCTATTTCTAAGGGTTGTTTAAGATCTGGGGTCAGACACTCCCTTCCTAAAATCTACATACAATCCGATCTGATCTCGAGCCAAATTATCTTTGCAATCTGATTAATATTTCCAGGAAAGACAACAACAAGTTTACTAATGAACTAACTATTGCAGGATATTCCTTTTCTGGCGTATTTTGCATAGTTTAGCGCAAGAGTTGTCTACGATCATCGTTTGAGAGCCGATCCTTAAAACTAGGGGTCACCAGATTGTGGGAACTTGCATTCTTAACAAACATTAGTGACCATCTCAATCTACTCCATTTGAATTTTCAAGGGAAAGAAAAACTCGCACATGAGTTGATTTTTGATCTGAAGTCTTTTCGATCGAAGTTAAAACTCTTCAAGCGACAGTTAGCAGAGAATTGTTTTTTTGGAGTTTCCATCTTGTAAGTATAAGTGGGACATGTACGATACGTTTTTGCACTTTCCATCTTGTAAATATGTGGGACATATCCGATAAGTTGTTCTAAATATAGAGCACTGCCTCATAATTTGTAGAAAGCTGAGTTTGGAAGACATTTTGGTGATTTCTGCAAACGTGAAAAGCGCTTCAAGTTTTTGCACGACCCATTTTTTTTTGCGGTTAATGTTGTCGAGGAAAGTGTACAGTTGGAACTGTTCGATTGTCAATCTAAATATAATTTGAAGTCATAGTTAAAGAGTGAAAGGTTGACAAGCATTTATTCTCTTTTGCCTAGAAATAGTTTCAGAAATCTGAAAAAGTGGTTGTCGGTCAATCGGTTAAGATTGACCGAGAACAACTTGTCAGACTTTTAAAATACTGGGTTGTCCAACTTGAAACCAAATATCCAAAATGTAGCTGAATCACCCAGGAACAATACCATTCTCATCACTGATTTTTTTTTCTAGTCTTATATGTCAGAAAGTTAATTTGTTTATGTCATAAAGTCAGTTTACCAAAGTCTAAACTGTATAGTCTTTACAAAGTTTACTTTTGTATTTGTTTTGGATGTGTATGAATATCTTTAAATACTAATTTGAAAACTTTGATGTTAATTTACACAACATATACAAAGGGCATCCTGAAAGAAATGCCACTTCCTTCGTAAGAATATTTTTGTAACAGCAAAAATGTGAAACTTGGAGGCAAAATATTTAGAGACGTTGTTACCAATTCTAGGCTATTAAAAGTATTATCTATCACTTTCAATACATTTTCGTACTCTTTGAACCATTTAGTAAAATCCATTTTGGAAGAATTCCTGAGACTATCATTTCACCCATTATTTCACGGGCCAGTTTAACCTGCATCACATCGTCGAAACGTTCCCCATGAACTGAGGTTTTCAAAGAGGCAAACATGGAATAGTCTGAGGGAACCAAATCAGGTCTTTAGGGGAGTTGGGGCGTCACCGTCGACCCCATTTTGGCAATAGCCGGTGAAGTATCCGTTGAGGTGTGGGGATGTGCGTTACCATGGTACTAATCAACAGTATGAAGTCGAATGTCACGTGTTTTCCTTCTGATAGTTTCCTTTAGCTTCTTCAATATATATCTGCACATAGTGAACACTGTTTATTGTTCCACCCAGTTCAAAGAAATCAGTCAAAATGACACCACGTTTGTCCCAGGAAATTGTCACCATCACGTTCCCTGCAGAACGAAGTGGTTCTCACCTTTTTCTGTTGAGGTGAAGATACGCGGCGCCATTCCATTGACGCACATTTTGTTTCAGGGTCATGAGAGAACACCCAGTTTTCAATTCCCGTCACAACATTAGAGAAAAATACCCTCACCCTCCTTCTCATTACAGTCCAATCAGGTCCGGTACATGGCCACATTTTGCTCACATTGTCCGCGGGTTAGGTTTCTTGGGATCCCCTTTGAACAAATTTTTCTGTAGCCCAGATCCCTAATTATTGTTTCAATAACACCGTGACCACAATGATTGAATCTAATAAATACCAGATGGTGTCACAAAGATCAGCTGTGATGAAGTTTTTCACTCGTTGCCTGATGGAATCGGTCCCTGCAGTTGCGGGTCTTCCACTCAGTTGTTGGTCCAACACTGAACGTTCTGCCTCTCGAAACCTCTTAATCGATTTTCGGACATTACTGGTATCAATTGTGGTAATTCCATACACCGCCAGGGGTGCTCGGTGTATTTCTGAAGCCTCACATCCATCTTTTGCCTGGAATTCAATTACGGCTCGCAGCTTTTCTCTGTCATTCATGGTCTTTATTTCCGATTCAAAAAAAATATTGTTCCCACATTGGAAATATGTTATAGTGCATGTCAGTGCAGTTTCATTAAAATCGTTTCAAACTTTCAAAAGTTATCAAGGATGAGGCCTTACTTTCAGGATGGCCCTTGTAAAATTACGTGTTCCTTGACAAGGGCAGGTGGTGCGCAAACGTATCACAGCCTCCCCTTGACAAAATGTCAAAACCCAGTTCTCGCTGTGCACCATATTCCCACTAAATGACATTTTAACCACCGCCAATTGCGGTACATCTGTACTACATACCAATGTAGTGAGGTACGATCAAACCTCACCAACACTGATTCCATACATTAAAACTTGGCCCTCAGACTCCTGCACATTCAGAAGACAAATCTGATGTACAATGCTTTACAAGACATGAAGATTTATAAATTAATTGGGAGTAGCTGTAAATAATCGATTCCTTACATTTACCTTGGACAGCAGATATGAAGCGAAGGTCACACTGATGAGGAATTGATCGGCGTCCAAAACTTCTTTAGTGAGCCTTTAGAAGAAACAGTACAATTTTTAATAACAAAGTGCCATTAATGTTTTAAAAGTAAAATATTTCATCAATGCATACTTCCAGTTCTTACATATGGAGCAGACATGGACCTGAACAAAAGACATATGAAGGCCGCTGACCCCTGAACGAAGCATGGAGAGTTGCATGTTTGATGTAACCAGGAAAAATAAGACGAACTTGTAGATTAGGAAATGACAAGAGCTGAAGACATCTTGACCAGAATAAACTGAAATGGCAATGTGCTGAACATATTGCCAGGAGAATGGACCACCAATGGACAACCGAAATGTTAGCCTGAATTCCAAGAGGCAGGAAAGGACTCTAAAGAGGACTGCGTGGGAGGTGTGTGAATGAAATTTGAAATCATGCGGGAGTGAAATAGAGGAGAACAGCCCAAGATAGACCTTTGTGGAAGAAACGTGAAGTTTTATTTATCGAGCAGTGGGTTAATTATGGTTGACAGTGATAATACCTTAACAAATATTAGTTCATTTAAAAAGTACACGATCTGCATTGATTGATCTTTTGTTTGGCAATTTTATTTAAATCCGGCCTCCCGAGCTTTAGCCAACTTTCCATTTGACCCTTCACTCCAAATGATTGGTAACTCCTGTCTAAGAATGTTTTCCATTAGCTTGGAAACTATTCTATGATTTTCATCAGAGCTTATCACTAAAATACTTGCACCTTCAGACATTATGGCTCCGTAAACTATTTCGAACGAATTGAACTGTATTCCCATTTTAAGTTGCAGACTATAAATTCAACTAAAGAGATACAAAGACTGACAGAAAAGTAGAAATTCTTCAAATCTCTCTGTCATTGATATGGAAATCAGTTAAATATTCAAATGTAAACATTTATCAAGTATGCCCACTTAAAGGATTGCCGTAAATAGGATATTCGAGCCCGTGTTGATACTGAAAACAAAAGCTCGAAATTAAAGACACACGATCTCCGTGCGAAGACGTGAATGCTATGCTTCATCTGCAGAAAATGCACATTAGTTCTCAACGTATAGCGCATTGCATACAGAGTTTTATTGAATCTTCGGATTCTCTTAAACAATTCAGGAATCAGCGAAGGTTTTTGTAACTTTTCAATGTTATTGGGATTTAACTGTTTCATATTACTTTTTAGTTATTTATTTGTAGTTTACAGCCACGATATCCCTGTGAAAATTACTGCTTCATATTCGGTATATGTACGATAAGTGTGCGGATAATCCATACAAAAAAACAAAAACAAAAGAAAAACTTGAAATTCAACTGATATCACGGAAGGCATGCGACCCTACTTTAAGGCAAAAATTTACTGGAGGTATGTAAAACAGCACTTTTAGTACGGATCTGCAATCAAAGTTTAAAAGATCACAATAAGGTATTGAAGATAAAATATTAGAAAAGTTTTCTGTATCTTGTTTACATCACACTGGCTTTGGCGTTTATTGAAAACTGCTTATTACTGCTTTTTCTCATACTTTCAAAACTCATTCTTGTCTATTGCCCAAAAAAAGATTCTTTTCAATTTCAAAGTCCATACGAAAATTCAGGAGGGCAAGTTTCTCCAGGTAGCTAGGCGTATACTTTTTCGATTAGGCAAACTTCCATGTGTTTTCGATGAAACTCACTTTGTGTTATAGAAACGCTTAGAAGTCAAACTGCCGTATCATACGTAGAACTCCCCAAAAAATCATAAGTATTTTATTTGCAAGTAACGAGACCCTACTTTCCAACCGAAATACGTATAACTTCTGTGACTGAACTTAATGCCGCCTACTGGGGAAAGCCACAGCTTATTGCCCCACATAATAAATTGCAACTTCCCCCAAGTGGAGAAAAATGCTGTTACCCGTTCTACAAAGCACATTTTTGAACCTAAAAAAGCTCGTTCAGGACTACCCAGCCACCGATTTCGACACCACAGAGACTAGCTGCTAATTTATATTTAAATTTCGTTTTTAAATATGTAGTGCCGTCAAGTTTGAAATTATGTATATGAGTAGTATACAGGAATTCATTCATTTTCATTAAATGGCGTTTAGGAGCATATTTCACAAATATTTTTGAAAACTAGTTCAACTAAAATATAAAGGTTGAAATGAATATTCATGAAATGCAAAGTGACATAATCAATATGTGATGCTTCGACCTGAAATAGTTTCCAATTGTAACTTTTCAAAACTTCTGATAGATAATGTCATTTCCAAATTATTTTTAAATCGCTATTGTTTATAGGAGAAACAATAGTTCTGTATGTCACCTTATTTTCAGTATCATAAAATTCTAAATCGTGAAAAAGAAAAGATTAAATACCGGTATTGATATGATAGGCACAGAAAATCAGAAAATGTGCAGTAAAGCAACATCACCCGAAAAACGCTCCTACATCAAGAAGCGATTGAGTAGGAAATTTCGATGGTTGTGGTAGTAATAATCCCCAGTACTCCCGACCTCTTTGCCACGATGGGTGATTGGAAAGGCCGTTGTTCCAAAAAGAGTGCAAATAGTCTTTATGCAAGAGTTCCGCTTTCGTGCCAAACGTTTAATGTCTCAAAGTGAAGTTTAATCAAATAACACGGATTATATCATGATACGTAAAACTTTCTGTCGACCTGTGATACACAGATCGAACTATGGGATAGGATCGGAGGTGGGAGGAGGTAGGTAGGAGATTTAGAATGTATCCGACCCAGCTGTATTGTTTGTAAATATTATGAATGGGTAGGTAGCGACTCATCGAATTGCTGAAGGTTCCGATAGTAGAATGTTAGCCATACAATGCCGTAGGAACTTGGCTGGTGGAAGTTAGAATATCTTGTTCTATTTTCTACGGTGCACGTACAGCTTTGTCTGATGGAGAAACGTGGTTTTTCTGAAATGTCTTAGGAGTACGACTGAGGTCTCACAACATGTTAATTTCGAGCAGTGTAGAAGAACTGCAATCGTACGAAAAATTGCATTCCAGTTATTATCCATATATGTGTGTCTCAATGCAGCACGATATAACTGCGATTCTAAATGACAAAAGGTCAGAAAAGTAGTTTTAAAATAGAAATATTAATCCTTAACTTCAGAAATGGAATGCATTAAGTCGAGATTTACTTAGTGCTTAAAACACCTGCCTTGAAACCAGATGGTTCCGAGGATTGTACCGTGATTGGCTGAGTTGGAATAAATGCGCGACGTAAGTTCGAAGAGCACATTCAGCCTTCGGTCTTGGGATATTAGACTGTGTCCATGTTCTTTCCCTCTGAAAGAACTCCTACTGAATGAGCGATGTATGTCCGAAGAGCACATTCAGCTGCCGGTCTTGGGATATTAGACTCTGTCCCTGTTCTTCCCCCTAGAACTCCTACATCTCTGTTATGTGGTATCTGAGCCTCTGGGTTCAAGCCAATGAAACTCCGGTTTTCAAAACCCAGCACAAAAGCCAAATTCGACATAAGTATTTCTTGTGAACCTATACTGTGAGTGCAAATCCTACAAGAAAAGGTATTTTCTCTGTTTTGTAAACTGGCATTCTCAAAGCATTCTCGTGCAGAGCTTGAAGTGATTTGTGACCGATAAATTACGAAACAAATGCGGTGCACATTATAAACTGCGATAATATATGTTAAACAAAGTAATCTCCCTTATAAAGAGAAATATAGGAAAATCTGATACAATAATAATAATTCGGTATTACAGCCTTCACTTTTCGTGTTAAGCTACAGCTGACTGCACCCCGCACATTGTGCTTTCTTATGGAAAGACGGTGCAGAAGCATTGTATTTTATTAAAAACACCATTTTACTTGGACTTGAAAACACTCCTCAATTATTCCATGAATATGCACTTTTATGCCTATCATGTTGAATATCGTTACCCATCTGGCATTAATAAGCAGGTTTGGCGCAAGCGTATGTGTTTACTTTGTGATATTGCAAATGGCGTCGCGTAGGTAAACATTTAATTTTCGTTTTTCGTCTAATAAAAACTATTTTATGGTGGAAAAGTATTGTTACCGCTGTTTAAAACTCGCTGTTCCATATGTGAAAAAAAATCAAAGTAGCCCATATAAAAGTATGGAGATATGATGTCGCCATTTATGATATACCTTACATATTTAATAATCTATATACCCTACATATTTGTATTATTATTGAACCTAATCACACTAAAGGATAGTTTCTTGATCTGTGCTGGCGGCTGCAGCAGAGCGAGTGCATCCCGGCAAAATGGGTAATTTTCTAGTACTTAAACTTCTCAGTTCTGAGTGGTTGGTTGGTTGGTTAGAGGAGTTTAGTGGCGCAAGGGCCAGGTTTGGCCAAAGAGCGCCAGACAAAGAACTATCAGCCACAGATTTTTAAAAGCGTGGAAAATGATTAAGAGCAGACAGGCTTGGTAAAAGTTGGAAAAGAGTATGATGAAAGCTGTGAAGATAAGGTAGTTAATTAGGTTTATATAAAAATCTATTAATTTACTATTATAATTATAATTTTTTTAAACACAACTACACAAAGGATGAGTCACCAGGAGGGGGGACGAACCGTCACTCTCCTTCCCCCCACACTCCTCTGCAATGCTGGCAGAGGGCGGGGACGAACTGTCACTCTCTTCCCCCCCATGTTCCTCTGCAAAGTTGGTTGAGGCTGGGGACGAACTGTCACTCTCCTCCCCCTATGGTCCTCTATAATGTTGGTTGAGGGTGGGGACCTCGCTGAAGGCCGAGACAGTTGCAATGTTGGTCAGGCGGACCGCGACAGTTGGATGGACACTGCACACCTTTGCGGATTGAGGGCCGGGTCTGCCGCACGTGCAGGCCTTCGGCTGGAAACTGGAAGAGACGATCGGCTTCAAAAGAGAAGGCCCAGAATCAGGTATTCGAAAAATCTGGAGCTCGGGGAAATACACCTGTGTCGCTTGGTCAGCTGTAGATCGTTTGGCAAGTGCGGCGAGAGCTACAGGGCGCGGAACAAAGGGCTGCACGGGTTGTGGCAGAGACTGAACTACTGCGGCAAAAGTACGCTGTCGGGTGGTGGGTATACCCAACTTGGCCTTGGCAGCAGGGTACAAGAGGCCTTCCAGGGTCTTGAGGCGCTGGATCGCCATCTCGTCCTTCCATTTCATACAGTTGCGGGAGTAAGCTGCATGGGCCTCACCGCAGTTAACACAGCAGGCCGCAGAAGTGCAACCATCCCCGTCATGTTCACTGGAGCCACAATTTGCGCAACGAGCGGAACTCTTACAGAAACGTTGGGAATGCCCGTACCTCTGGTACCTGAAACAGCGCAGAGGACTGGGAATGTACGGGCGAACTCCACAGACCAAGTAGCCAGCCTTGATTTCGGTCGGAACTTTCGGGGAGTTAAAAGTCAAGATTACATTTTTAGACTTAATCAAGGAACCATCGCGCCGGAACATCATACGACGAGCAGCAATAACACCTTGATCTGCAAGTTCAGTCACCAATTCGTCTTCACTGCATGGCAAGAGATCAAACTCCGAAATAACACCCCGAGAGGTGTTAAGAAACGGGTGAGGTGTCACTTTTACCGGAATGCCTTGAAGACTAGTGAGGTGCAGAAAAGTGACACTCTGAGAAACACTGCAAGTTTGGACAAGCAGGTCCCCAGAGCGAAGCTTCCTCACAGACTTCAAGGGGCTAACCGCAGCGTCCAAAGCTTTAGAAATGAAAAATGGAGATCTGGTGGACAGTCTCTCATTCGGATCGATGGATTCCACAAGTAAGCGTGTAGCATGCGTAGGCACAGCAATCGAGGGTAGACGACGCTTCGGAGCTACTGCTACAGCTGCCGAAGAAGAGGTACCACATTCTTGGTCAAGGTCTAAAGATCAAGTTTAAGGTTATGAGACTTGGTAGGTTGAGAAGACGAAGGAGAGTCGTTGTCAACAATCATTTCCTCAGGTGACTTAAATTTGGAGTTTTTCTTTTTGTTTTTACCCATGGAAAAAAGGAGGAAGATTCGTCTGCAAACTACTCCACCCACCACCGAGCCCTACAAGGGAGAACTGGAGGTCCGCAAGCCGAGAAAATGACGCTGGACACAGTTCTGGAGCTTCTACTTTGCAGATATAGTCCGTTGGCTGTGATCACACGCACTCGGCGGACACTTCGGCCTCCTGGTACCGTCATGCCAACGCCTTTGGCATGATCCCACAGCCCCTGGGCTCACCCTGCCGTGCCATACGACAAAAAAGCCGCTAAAGCTCTGTACACAACTTGGTACAAGACTTCTGACTAGAGGTGGGTTAGTCTCTAGCCTCCCGTTTACAGCGAAGCCGGGGTCGAAGAGGAGTGTTGGTACACAGGAGGCACTTAACCGGTCTCCTGCGACCTCAGCCGCCAGACATCCCATTTCCGCCTCACGGGTCACCGCACGCGGCAAACATGCAGGTTGGTCTAACACCCAAACCAGCTAAAAGGAAAAAAGAAATCCAAAGAAGACAAATCCTGGAAGGGAACCTAAACGGAATCTCAGCAACCTACGAACTGAGCGGTTAATATAAAACAGTTAGTGGTGGAGGGTAACAAAACCACAAGACCGGGGTGTCAGTACATAACGTGGTAGCGATTAGGTAGAGCATACAACACGGGCAACTAGCCAGTGGAGAAAATAAATAAAAACAAAAAAGCGAGACACAAGACCAGCTAGGGATCGTGGGGCCGCAACTCCCCAACATCTGGATGAACAGCCGTCCCTGCAAACTCCAACAGCACCGAAAGAAAGATCAAGCGGTGGCATGACATCAGATGTTGACCAGTCACAAGGTCAGCTCGGGCCGTGGGGGCGCAGCTCCCCAAATAACTGGAAAACCAGTTTTCCCCGTGCGGGGTCAGTTCTGAGTGCATGTAATACGGTGAACAGATACTTCATATCGAAAGATACATTAGAGTTCGTTTATAATCACCTATGGCTTTAAGTTTGATACATATTCTTTACATATCGCATAACCTTTCCAACAGTTAGGTACAAAGCACTTTCGCAGCATATCAAAAACGTAAGAATTGAATTGATCCGAGTCTGATTTAGAGATGCACCATAAATTTAAGTTTACCGCTTAATTAAAAGTAACTGACGTGCTTTAATAAAGGTGTTCACGTACAACATCTTTAAGGTTTGGGGTACTTCAATGCCCTATAATTTCACAAAATAGTTAATAAAAAATTAATTGCACTAAATAGCAATTCAACACTAACGAAAATGATAAACACAATATATCCCCAAGGTAATTAGGTCGAACGATCGGCTCAAAACAACTGCACGCCTTCTGGCGAGCAGTGATATCAGCAGTCCGTTTTTAAAATTACAGGGGAAGTTGTATGCACGCCTTCTGGCGAGCAGTGATATCAGCAGTCCGTTTTTTAAATTACACGGGAAGTTGTATTACCTGACTATCATGCATCATGTTCCAGACTGACCATATTGTTAGATGCCCGTTGTTCAGAGGTTGCCTTTTACGGATATCATCGTCAATGTCAATCCTACCTTAGCTGTTCTGTACCAAACACTACTTACCGTTCTTCGAATTTGTCCCTTAGCAGAGATTTAGCTGTCAAACAACAGCAAGGAATCCCTGTATAAAAATAATAAAACGAAAGAATAATATTCACTATTATATCTCCCTCAATGGGTCTAAATTAATGGACAGAAAGATAGGGAAAAGGAAATGGGAAAAGCATTGAACTGAAGAAAACAAAAACAATTACTATGAACAGAACAGGATTAAGCAGAAACGTGTGTTCGGAAACACATGCTTTGCTTCAGACAATATAACCGAAATCTTGGATATAAAGACAATACCTGCACTTCGGAATATGGCAAAAACACTAAAGAACTGAAAGACATATATAAGTACTAAGCATTTCATAAGGTGACATTTGTACACTAATGAATGGCAAATAGAACTATTGTTTAAGCTACTCACACAGCAAATCCAATTAAATGCCTAAAACGTACTTCGAAACTGTTCAGAATTTCAAAATACAATGAACTCCTTTGTAAAAAGTATCACCTATTCCTCAGAAAGTAATCTTGAAGATATTTCGAAAATTTTCCAAAAAGCACGTCATAAGCATTATTAAAATGCTAAGGAAAAGCTCAGGATTTGATTGCATTAATAATAATGATATCACAAGGTAATTCCCACAAACATTCATAATAGTGTTTTCATATATATTTAAGGGTGGCGCATCGGTTTAAGTGCTGCCTAGTGACAATTCGCCCGTGAAAGTTCCGGGTTCAAATCCTGTGAAGCATGGATGTTGTGTTTGTCATACGGCATTGACTCTCTTTTTTCTCTGGAAACAGTCGACCTAAATTAGGGACCGGCGACTGCTTATAGCCCATCGAGGAGTTGCTCAAGGTAGTCGTTAAATCTCCACTCCAAAAAAGAAAAAAATATATTTAATCAAGCTGCTGAGATCCAGTACTTTCTAACAGAAAGAAAAAAAGCACAAATGATTATCTTACTCAAACCAACTTCAGATTTGTGCAATTTCAATCAAACTGCAATCGGACGCCTAGGTCTTTCTATCCCACTTCAAGGATAAAGAAAATTTTAAAATTAGTTCAGCCTTTCGTTAACCTAGTTACTACACTTGATGGGTAGATCCCTCAAATAAATCTTAATACGTAACCCCAAAATAAATTTAATATTGCGAACTGTTCCTACTATTCCAAGATACATGACACCTCAGTGAAAGTTCCATATAGCTATAACACTGCTGTATACTCTGTAGGTTACGTATCAAACATTTTTTGAGTCGTGAGTTTTCCTGATTATTGTCACCTAATGGATGTGACTGATATCTTCTTTACCGCAGAATCCGTTTTCTTCAAGAAACAGTCAAATTTCTGTAATGTTCTAGAAACAACTTACTCTTATTTTGATAAGCAGTCCAAGAAATTTTGAATTCCGCCATTATTCATTATCTGTACGATATTTATTATTGTCACATTTCCCTAATAGGTTGAAGCACTATTTTTGAATTTAAGAAAACCCGCTTCCTGCTGATCACGCTGCATTTTCTTGAAAGTCTGAAGAGTCCTAGAATATCGATCTTTTATTTCTCGTAAAAACCAAACACTTCCTCTGAAAAAAAAAAAACAAGAAAAATTTCGTTTCGCAAGATGTCACATTGTACCCTGTTTGAAACTAAGTTTGAACTGCTTGCAGGATTGATATCTTTCGTCTCACATGCATCGAAAGTTGGTTTTATTGTTTTGAAATGCTTTTGTCGGAAATGTTAAACCGAACACTGGCGAATTTTCTGTCATTCTTCCAAATTTAGCCCGCTCGCTGTTCGATCCGATATCGGTGGCAGCATCTGAGCACTCGAGGGAATTCCTTGTAGACGGAAATTCTTAAAGAGAGATAGATCAATTTTCCTGGCTCTTTAAAGGGTCCGAAAAAATATAAATTTCTCTCCAGACGAAATATCTCTTCTAATGGCAAATCCTTGTTTCTTCATAAATGTAAATCTGTAAATCTGGCAATACAATGAAGTACATGAATTATCGGTTAAGAAAGATGCAAACCAGTGTTTTGTGAAAATCCGACTGTTACAGTGGACATCCCCCCCCCCTTCCAACCTAAAACCTGAAGAAAACTTTAAAATTTGTCCGCCATGTCGCGTATTGTATGAGGCAGCTAGGAATCACAGTTCGGCAGGCTCACATGTTCTTTTACAGTTCACAGCATTTTTTTTTATTTATTTCTCATTTACGTTGTGTTTTCTTTCGGCTGTTCTCTAAATTAATTAACAAAATTGCGGGATTATTAGGAAGTCGCTCCAATGCTTTTGAAGGCAAGAAACGCAATATTTTTCCATTTTGAATTGCTAGACCTCACACATGGCCCTGAAGTGAAACATAAAAATTCCTATCTCAAGTGTCTTCGAGGGGCTGCAAAACGAACGAGGGAAATGTGCTTTCGAATGCGGATGGAAGCAGCATTGTTCGAAGTGGTTTTTCACTTTTCTTCTTTCCGCTTGTAGCTTAACGCCGTGGTCCGTATGTTTATTTCAGTGGGTGGGCCAATAGACCCTCAGCAAACACATAACTCTGTGAGGAAGAAAGATACTCTGACGTCTGCGAGGGACAATGGGCAATTAAGAGTATAGAATCGCCGAAAAGAATAGGGGGTAAATTCGAGCATCGTTTTCGGTCGGGTTGCTGATATACGCTTAAGGTAAAAGCACGTCTGATTTCGCTCGGCCGAGAAAAATAATCTCAGGGCTGGCGGTCGTAACTCGATAAAAAAATGGAAACAAAACCCGCGAGGAGCATATTTGAACTGCGTACTCAGGCAGGGTAGATGTTATGCTAACGGAAAGGAAATAACTGAATTAGGAATGAACAATGAAAAAAGACGGAAGGTAGTGACGGACGGGATCTACTATAGCAACAGCGGAAGTGAGGGGGTCCCACTCTACAGGCAGTTGATGGTCAGAATTATTTCTTCACGACAACAGAAATCATTTTCCAGGAACACAAAAAATCTGTCTTGGAAACCGCAGCAGCAGATGTGAGAGGGCCTATTTTGTTTAACGGCCACCTTCAAATCGTCACGAGAGTAGATCAGTGTGCACTCTAATCATTGCAACAAAATGCGGCGCTATATCACCATTTTAATCGTGTGCTTCATTTACACCAAGCGTCAAAGTGAAGTGTTGAATCATCGGTGCTGCCACATGGTGCAAGTGTGTGTGTGTGTGTGTGTGTGTGTGTGTGTGTGTGTGTGTTTTGTCGTGTTACATATGTGATGCACACTCGATTAGCGCAGCAAAGTCACGAAACTGTAAGTAGATGAATATTTCCTTTTTTTTTTCTTCGCACATCTGCGAACTTGTGCCATTTCGACACCCAAAGCTGCATGGACATAGATGCAGTAATGCTGAGTTACTGAACCTCAGAGGAATTACCTGCACATACAAACTTCAATTTCTTACAGGGCCAATTTCCCGATTATTTTTTTACATGAATAAGGGAGAGGGTGTGGCCACAAATTCCGCTGGGCGGGACAGTTTCTTTGAACTTTGGTTCAGGGCCAATGCAAGCAGGGAACGGATCTGCTGTGCATACTTATTAGATTTAGTTAATTAACTTTGGCAGTATTTCGCACCTATAATCTTATACCGCAAATTAACGTGCTTGTGTATTTTGTGTCGCCAGTATTTTTAATGTGATCGTTTGCATATATTTTTTTTTCATTCTCTAAGCAATTGTATATGAATATCACCTGCTGCTCTATTTAGTGTGTTAACGAGTAGTATCTCTTGTTTAGATAGTCCGGTGGAGACTCAGTCGGCTTGCGTCTTCCGACAGTAAAGTGTGACACCGTATGCTGCCCACATAAGAGGGGCAATTGTCTATGCGCCTAGGGAGCGCCGTATCTGTTTAAATCTCGCAAAACGTAATTAAATGTGGTGTTGTGTATTTGTGAATCATGTGTTATTTCCAAAAGTGAGTGTTGTACTGGCTGGTTGGGGATTGAATGTACCGGAGTAAGATCCGGACCACTACACTCAGTCACGAATTAGTGATTGCGGGTGAACCTCATCACAACTCTCTGATCCCAAAGTATCGTTTTTTAGTTTATTTATTTTTTATTGTGGTTGTTATTTTTGTTCACATGGTGGATTCACCCAAGCCTTATGCATCGGGTCATTCTTCAACTTTTCATTTTTCATGTTCTGGTGTGAATCTTCGAGTGCAGCGGTGCACCTGAGATCCTCACCTGGTGCCGCGGCCAACTAAATTGTACGACAGGTTCCAAGCACCGTTACCGGCCGACTCGGCAGGAACACTGCTAGTGCCGTGTAACAGGACATTTCCAGAGAAATAAATATTCCAACATCTGGTATTCAATACATTGTTTATCATTACATACTGTGACAGTTCCGGAGGATGATTGTTCCGGGATGCAGTCTGTAGTATATTCTTCTAACTGCATACTCAGCCTTCAAGCTCCGCAAAAAGATGCTTCCAATTCCACATCTTTATGCTGGAAAAAACACGTGAAAATAAATTTCAGGTTTCGGCTGCAAAACACACACTAAGGAATCCCACTGCAAAACTCAGCGGAAGTGAGACCACGAGATGAGCGATGAGGAAAAATCGCTGACGTGCTGCCACCTGTCTTTTCCGTGTGAACCAGGTTGACTCGAGCGAAATGAAAGAATAGAGAAGCTGGGATACTTTCTAACGAGTTCGTTCCTTTTTTTTTTACTTTTGCCAAAACGTCCAAGTTGAAATTGGCAAAATCTTAAATAACCCGATTATTTTCTGTTTTTCAATGTGTTAGATTAGTTGTCAAATCATAACGATTGAAATAATTGCTTCATTTTAGCCTGTTGCCAGTAAACACTTCCAAGATTCTTGACTCAGTCTCGCGAAGGACACACGCATGCGCAGATGCCTCCCCATGGAACTTTCGTATACCGCTAGACACTAGTTAATAGTGTCTAGCGGTAGGCTTAGGACTCATAACTTTCCAAAAACTGTCGTGAGCTTCTCAAGTACGGGTGGAGCTACAGATACCAAATAATTGACATGGTCCTCTCAAATACGGTCGTACATCTGAATTTACGGTGAAGAACATAATCCTAATTATCTTCATACATAAAAAATTTAGGTACAAAATAAATATTTATAGAAAATTATATTTTTATTTACCTAAGTGTTCTTGACTTTCTTTTACCCACGACAATGTTATCTTTTTAATACGCTAAATTTCAAAAGGATACAACCTTTTTTATCATGTTAAACATTTCCACGTCGAAATATCTAACATTTTTTTAAAATTCAGATAAAAATAATTGCAGAAGATAAAGTTCCACTTCTGCAGGATTCTTCTTTATCGAAATAGACTGAAAGTATAGCAAATCGTAAGATATACATAACGAGTTGTTCTGTAGGTGGAGTGGTTGCCTTTCTTACATAAATAAATAACAATCACCGCTGTACCCGTAAAGTGAAATTTGTTAATCAGCGCGTTTATACTGCGAGTATGAATACTATTCACGGGAGATTGGGAAAATTAATTACAGTAGAGTTTTCATTAAAAAATGATTCAAAGAGACATTTACTGCTTCCTTATTTGTTCTGAGACATTTAATTTTGAACATATAAGAGGACATTTGTAAAAACAAAGTATGGCAACATTTTTTTCAGTTAATAACTCTAAAAAAATAATATATATATATATTTGAAAGTTTCCAAACGTTTCTTTTTGATCATGCAAAAGCTCATTTAGGTACGCTAGTGAATTCACCAGCGAAACAAGAACTTCGGTGATGCGAACAAATTAGTTTGAATCGCATTTGGCCGATTGGGTAGTGCGCGAATTAACTTAACAGATGTGAGGAGTAATTCAAATATGTACGAATCTAGCTGTGTTTCAACAACAATTATTTTCTGTTGAACAACGGAAAACATGACTATCTCTTCTAGATAGCTTATCAGATATACATTTCTGATACAAAGAAGTGTGTATTGAAACACAATAAGTTAATGATTGTGTTATGTTAGCCGCCCCCGTTCACCCCCAACCCCTTTCCCTGCGAACCCCTTAACCATAAAAAATATCGCTTCATATGCACTGTATGTACGTGCAAATATTAGCAGTGCACATTCCCCGCTACTTATTTTTGTAACTGGCCCTTCTCTCCCGCGAATGTTGCGTGCTAAAGTGTGCGTGATGCATACTTTAGCACGTGTACTGTCAAAACACTGTGGAAGGATGGGAAATAACGAATGGTATATTCAAGTAGGTTCCAAGAACGTTCTTTTCAGATATTAATGCCACCTGTTATTTTCCCAGCTGCTTTTTCGGAGTTCTGAAACACGTGTATTCGTTGAATACTGTGAAATGCTCTGTTATTAGGATTGCTAAATCCTTCTTCTAATTAGGAGTCATCTAACGGAAAGTAAAGGATTTTGTATCAAAGTAAGAGCTATGAACTTTCTTTTGGGAAAAAGCAGACATGTATTACTTTGTAAACAATATTTATAGAGCACCATAACAACTGCAATCTCGAAATACTGTGTAATGCTAAATTATCAGGACATTTAGATCCACCAATTACGGGCATTCGGAAGGAAAATAACGAGTGGTGTACGGAAATAAGTGCTGCGAGCCTTCTTCTGCGAAAATAGATCAGATCAGAACATATGTAGAGGATTTTATGAAGGGAGTGTCTGACCCTAGGTCTTAAACAACCTTTAGAAATAGGAAGCAAGGAGATTTGGGCTAGAGTGCACGATAGGAAAGTGACACGGAAGCGAAGCCGAAAGGGGGAAGAAGATGCCTTTATTTATTATCGGGGGCCCAGTACCCGGGGTCCGACGGCTTATCATGCCCATCCGACGAACGGCAGATATTTAGTGATTTGAGCATTCGTGCTTGCCTAGGATAGAACCCGTAGTCTTGTCCGTTGCCGTCACGAAGTAGACCACTAGGCCATCTGCGGCCCTCTGGGAAAATGATTGTGGCTTTCATTTTATAAATACTATTTACGGAGCTCTCTAACGCCTTCACTGCCAAATTATTGTATATTGCTGCATTGTTGGGAATTTTAGATCCTTCTTCTAAATAGGAGCCGTTAGAATGAAGGTGAGGAATGCTATGGCGAAATTGGTACAAGAAATGGCCTTTTGTGAAATGAAGTCGAAATATCTTGTTATTGAGTTCTATTACGCAGGCACATGTGAAGTTTTTAACGTAGTTTTAAATTGAGTGTATTTGGTTAACATTCCAGAATGCCATGGGAGTGAAAAGATTGATACATGTGAAAAATAAAATATGTGAGTCACTGCTGAGCGAAACTTCGAATTATTTATGTCTATCCAAACTGTGTGAGAAATATTCAGCAAATAGTTACGTCATCATCATAAGCATCATTGTCAACCAGTATCAATCCACTGCTGGACGAAGGTCTCTCCAAGTCTCTTCCACAAAGGTCTGTCTTGTGCCAGTTTCCTCCATGTTACTCTCGCATACTTTCGAATTTCATCCACCCATCTCCCATATAGTCTTCTTCTGGGTCTTTTCCTGTCCCTTGGAATCCAGTCTAAAATTTCGGCTGTCCATCGATGGTCTGTCCTTCTGGCAGTATGTCCAACCCATTGCCATTTCAGGGATTTAATTCTGATCATGATCTCCTCCACTCTTGTCATTTTTCGGACCCATGAGGTCCTCTTCTTATCTATCCTGGTTACACCAAGCATGCACCTCTCCATTCTACTTTGAGTTGTCTGCAGCCTTTGTATGTCTCTTTTAGTTAAGGAACACGTCTCTGCATAATACGTAAGCCCTGGAAGGATGCATTGATCAAACACTTTTCTTTTAAGACATAATGGAATATTGCTCTTAAAAATTATGCTGTTTCATCCAAAAGCTTTTCAGGCAAGTTTCATACGCCGATAAGTTTCTTCGTCAATATAACCCTCACTTGATATCTCATGTCCAAGATGAACGTACGTATCTGTTGCATCCAGCTTTTCTCCATCAATCGATAAATCTCCATTTCTTGTAAAAGCAATGTACATCACTTTTGTCTTCTGAAAGTTCATTTTTAATTCCACTTCTTAACTCTTGTCAGCAAGTTCCTGGATCATACTCTGCAGCTCTGATGCGGTAGTTGCAAAAATTACAACGTCATCAGCAAAACGAAGGTGAGTTACATAATCCCCATTAATCTTTATCCCTTTGTTTTTCCAGTTCAGTGATTGAAAGACATTTTCCAATGTGGCATTAAAGAGCTTGGGAGATATGGTGTCACCTTGTCTCACTCCCTTTCCAATTTTAATGTGTGTTGTATATTCAAACAGCCGAGTCTTTGCACTTGCATTTTCATAGATGTTATTAATAATATTAATGTATGCATCTTCAGTACCTCAGGATTTCAAAGCCATTGTAACTGCTAATGGTTTCACAGAATCAAAGGCCTTTTCATAATCGATAAAAGCCATGCACATTGGTAGTTCATATTCCCTCGCTGTTTCAATTAGTTCTCTCAGTACGTGGATATGATCTATAGTGCTATAGCTACTCCTGAATCCAGCTTGTTCTCTCGGTTCAGCCATGTCCAGTGTTACCTTCAAGCGGTATAAAATAACTTTAGTGAAGATTTTATAAACCACTGACAGGAGGCTGATAGGTCTGTAGTTACTGAGATCCTCAGTGTTGTAAGGAATAAACCGTGACAGAAAGCGATTAGCGACAGGCGCCAAGCAACGTGCCATGTTCTACACAAGCTAGGTTGTGACGTCAGATGGATGAGCGCAGAGAAGACAGCGGAACTTTTGTAGTTGTTGTGGTAATGAGTTGAATGGAGCCAGATAGTCTTTAATCTATGATTACCTGTACGCCATCACTACGGAATGTTTTAGTAATTGAAGTTATGTTTCAATTGAATCAAAGTCTATATATATCAGGTTATACGCCTGTATTCAATAAAGACTCAACATTTTTGAAATAGAGCATAAGGTGAGTAATTCTTTCGAATCTTTTTGTTTACGTTCTATTTGGTTTACGTTCTATTTAGATGTTCTATTTACGTTCTAACCCTCGTGACGAAGGAATATACAACAAGTGTCACCTTTTTTATGTCGCAGGATCATTGTAGCGTTGTTTCAATCCTCTGGAATTTTCCTTCATTAAGGCATCGAGTGAAAACTTGCGCGATTACTGTTTCAATTTGTCCATTTGCTTCTTCTCCTGGAGCTTTATGTTCTTGATTGCATGTGCAACTTCTGCTGGGAGGACTCGAAGAACTCTGGTATTGGTACTTTTCATGATGTCTGGAGTACAGTTATCATCCCTTTCATGTAATTTGGAGTAGAAATCTTTCACTCTTCTCAAACGTTCGCCTCGGTTTCTTGTTACAGAACCATCTGTTTCCTTCCCTTACTGAGAAGTCCGTTTCCTATCTTTAGGCTTTGGTTGTTTTCAATTGCTTTCCTCAGTAGTTAACCATTGAATTTCCTTACTTCTTCAGTGATACTTTTTCGTACTGTCTTGCCTAGCTTTATGTATTCCACTTTGGAAGTCACATCCTCTTTAGTTGTCGTCATCTCTCTTCTTTTTGCATCAACATTTTGGTTTTTCCTGACAATTTGTTCACATACAACTTGTTCTTAGACCCAGCTAATTTTGTTGCTGTTTCCATAAGAGCTTTCGTTACTTTTCTGTTAACTTCAGAAATATACACTTCTTCCGATGTTTGGTAATCTAAAGCAGAGAATCTGTTCTTCAGTTCCAACTTGAAGGTATTATGGTGTATTTTAAGGTTGGTTATGTCAATACATTTTGTTTGTCTTATAAGCTTGCCAGGTTCAGTTTAGTGTTTAGGTACATCTTAAATCTCACCAATCTATAGTCACTACCTGTGTTGAACTTGTTTACCATACTGCAGTCTTCGATGATGGATTTTTTGTTACATACAATAAAATCAATTTCACTTGTCTTCCCATATGTATGTTTCCATGTAGATTGCCTTTGCGGCTCTTTCTTAAAAAAGAGTTGATGATGAAAAACCTTTATGCCTCTGCAAACTCTAAGAGAGTATTTTCACGCTGGTTTCTGTTGCCGTGACCGAATTTACCTACTGAAGTTTCATTCTCTTGGCGTTGCCCTATTTTTCATTTAAATCTCCCATAATTATCTTCAAGTGCTGCTTGTCTTTATTATTTAGATGACAAATTTCCTCATAAAATTATTGAATTTCTTCTTCAGAATGACTTGTGGTGGGTGCATAAGTTTGAATAATCTGAGCCTGGTATCATCTCGAGAGTTGAATATCGAGTCGTGCAGCTCTGTCAGAGGAACTTTCAACTTTTACAACTTTATCCTTCAGTTTCTTGTTTATTATAAATCCAACACCACCAGTTCTGCCAGTATCTGCCCCCTGATAGTAGAAGAGATTTCCTCTTAGCCGACGATACCTCACTTGATCGTTGGTAGTTCCTCTTCCTTTTCAAGAAGCCTTGAATCAGAAGATAGAAAGCGTTCATTGTAAGTAGCCAAAGTCAGCATCAAATGGCAGCCTAGTCCGGTCCTCCTGTGATTCTTAGCACCCTCTGCCTTCATGTCGCACTGGCGGCTGCTTTGGCCAGGTACATTCCACCTGCCGGAGACTAAGGGCCAAGATTTAAGTTATGGAGTCATTTTGAAGGGTTTTGGCCATAACTCACCACGCTGCCCAAGCGGGTTGGTGAGTGTGGGGTAGCATTTCCTCAAATCCCGATGGTATAGTTAAACTGCTATTGGCGTCAAATAGTTACATAGGACTGGATAAATGTTTAAAACACAGGAATATCATTTCGATGTTTACGACATTAACGACCAGGGGAAAAAAAAAGATTCATCCTAGCACACAGCGACATCTATTGGATTTGAAATAAACATAAGGTTTAATGTGTCACAGTTGAAGTGGTCATTCACCCACAAGATGGCACCTCATGTGCGGTTACCAACCCCTAAAAATGTCTGGCAAACATTTTCTTATGTTACATACATACTTGCCTTCCCTCTAAAAGCTTTACCCATACTGTAGATTTTATGCAAAACACGAGATAACATACACGAAATAGTACATATGCAGTGCTTAAAATAAAAGTATTTCTATGTATATGTGCAAGCCTTTCTAGCAGTCTTTCAATACATTTGTCTCGGAGTAGTTTCGTGCAGATATTGTACGTTCAACAAAGCACGTAAAGGGAATTATTATATTCGAAATAAATATCATAATCGTAATCTAACCACGTTCAACTTTGAAAGCGAAATACATGATCTTAAGTTTTGTTTCAGGTTAAAAAAAATCACATATACTCCAGAATTCCGCGCAATGCAGCGCTGTGTGCTGACGTGCTACCATTTATCGGCCGAAGTTTGAGATGACAACAAGTGACCTCTGTATCGGTATCAAAGTTTTTATTATTTTGAATAGAGCTTAAAAGTGCCTTCAGTGATGTTAACTGAGTTCCTCTTTTGAAACATGTATTCCGAAAACACAAGTTTTGGAGTCCTAATGATTCAAAACGTTTTATTTGAGAGAATAAATCAAGTAAATATTATTTATTTCAAGCACAAGCTAAGCGATTATCTAATTTGTCTGCGCCACTCAATCACTGAGCAATGAAATAACGAAATAGAGGAATTCCAAGTTTCACGGCGTTTTTAAGTTCAGCAGTGTTGGTTTACTGTTCTTTTCTAGCAGATTCTCTAATTCTGTATTGGGCATTTTTCTTCGTTTTTTTTTGCCTTTACTGTTTCTGTTTAGCAGACCGCAGCTTAGAGGTTTCTCCCTCACACACACTTCATTTGCAGCGCCTCGTTTCTGTCTCTTGCTGTTTTAAAGGTTTCAAGTGTATATTGTTGTTGATTTTTTGTTTTCCGCTGCTGAACTTGTAGTGTAGATGCGAGATGTCATGTTGACATTTTTGTCAGTTGCGTTTTTAAAGGTTTGGTGCATGTACTGTGGTTGATGTGGAGCTTTTCGTGGGTGAAGTTGTGGTGTAGGTAGATATCGGTTGTGGTATTTAATTTGAGTGGTAGAAAGTGGTCCACTATCTACATTAACCTCATAAGAAGCATTTCCGTGAAGGCAAAGGCGAAACTTGCGGCCGATGATGTGCATTAATCATCATATGACCGCCTAAGTATACGCTGCAACTCTGTTCGAAAACCGGTCATACAGGACGTGCGACAACACGATGGCGCTCTACAAGTCCTCGTACATATTCTCAAATCCTCGATCACCCATGCTTTATGATACCATTAGATTGCACATTTTGAAGCAGCAAATTTTCTCGATATAAGCACTTCAACGGATGAACCACCGCATTTTTTTCAGGTTTTTAATGGCACATATTGAACAAAAGTATTTTCATTTGGATTTACTTGTGTCCCATGGGAAATGTTCTACTGTGAAGCCTTGGGCAACGAAAATTTTCAAGTGAGTGAGTAATTTTGATTCTCAGTTGAAATCTTGTATGACAAAAGTTTCTGAAAGGTCTTGAAAGAACGAAGTGCGGGGGTAAACGTAGAGAAAGCTGTGGACCTCTGAAGATTTTCTGGTATGTTTCAAATTTCAGAAAGAACTTTAAAGAACAAAGTAAGGGTGTAAACGTAGGGAAGGCTCTTGACCTCTGAAGATTTTCTAGTATGTTTCAAATTTTCTTAGGCAACAATCCGTGCGCCGTGTTAGATTTACTCAAAGCGTAGAGGTTTTCTGTATTCTGTGAGTGGTGTTCTCTGCTCTAAGTTCGATGGCGATAAAAACCGCTTCACACAAATAGGACATAAACCAACCAATGTAAGAAAAACTGATTATCGATCTTAAACACTTTCATGATTTGCCAGAATTGCTCGGCAGATGGCTCTGGCGAGAGGGGGTCCTTATTACTTTCATTATCAATACTTTTCTTGTAGCTCATTTTAAATTAATAGGAAAATGACTGATATTATTTGCACCGATCACCTGTTGCCCTGTGTACGGGTCCCTTGGTGTAATCCCTTTACCCCGAATCCTTGGTGTAATTCCGAACTAATGTTCAGAAATGTATACCGTGGGCAACGGTTCATCCTTATTATTAAAATATTCGGAAGTACTTCTGAAGTGCAGCAGGTATCCCTCTACGGCCTTCGCCGACGTCATTTTCTATGTTCGAGTTTGTGCCTTCGCCGGCAACATTACTCCTTATGAAAACCCACACTAATTCTATCACTGCAGTTGCCTACGGGTTTGTTTCTTTTGAGATCAGATATCCTCAGCTGTGTAACTTCCCTCCACCCTCCAGCAGGGGCTACATAGCTGACGATATAACAGAGAATTTGGTTTAACACATACGTAAAACGCTTATTTAAAAAAGTAAAGAAACATTTCTAAATTCAAAATGGAATCAAAATACAACTGAACGAAAGTTTCAAATATCTAAAATAACAATTGCCCATTTATTTATTTCATTCATCTGTTTGAGTTATATTTACCAATTCATCAAACTGCGTAGTAAACACCATCCCAACCAACGAAGAATGCTATTGGATAACGTTAGTCGGTTTACCAAAGTGTGAAGTGATGTCTCCAAAACGCAGAAAAGTTCAGAAAGTCAGTGCATCTGCGTATTAAAAGAAGTCCAAACAAAAAAGAGAATGTCATTTCCCTTATTAAAAGTCTGTTATTATTCTACAGGCCCGCGATCTTCTCCATTTCGTTGGGGAACTGTTTATATCGCGTACAATCAGAAGCAGAGTCACAAAAAGAAATGTAAACAAACCCGCCGACCTGAAATAGAGACAGTTATTCTGGATTCCACAAATTGCTCGATGGAAAAAACTCCTTCCTAACATGCAATCATCTGAAAACCTAACGTAACCCTGCTCGATAAAAATATTGACGAAGGTGACTTTCGTGGTTAAACTTCCGTATCCGACCCGAAATAGTGCAATCACTGTAACAGATGTGCGACGTGTAACCGTCTACACCGTTTGCCAACGTGTTTGTTAGGTTTGAGATCGTGGATCTGAGAATTTAAATCACGGATTTTTAATTTTGAAATAAGTTTTGTCCTCAGCTATGTCGTTTCACCCTGTCAGGTGTAGAGAAAGGAAGGCGGGGGGTGGGTTGCTTATAGGCTGAACATATATCAAGGGAGCCAGCAATATAAGTATTTGTTCAGTAGCATTATCTAATAATATCCAATGAAAAATATTTGTGCTGACAACAAATCCTCTGTTTTGAAAGTACTTATTGCCGAATACAGAACGAGACCCAGAGTTTTATATAACTAGCATCTAAGGTTAGTAGCACGTTAGGATTCCTACGACTCTACACCATTTATAAATTAAAACAATTCTTTCAATGGCGTAAGACCAATGAACAATGTAAGCCGAGCTTTCGCGCTCCACGAAGATAACTTATCCCAGACAAAGCCTGCCGGTGGTGCTCGAAAGCTCGGCTCACACGCTGTATTAGTTTTACGCCATTAAAATAAGAGTTTAACATGTAAGGTGACCGGATTTTTTTAATCGAAACTGAGCACAATATAACATGTTGTCCTCAATCTCGATTTGAGGACAATTTCGTTTAAAGATGAGGACAAGATTGAAAACAACATCTGACACATTATGGTGAAAACGAAGATTATCAAAGAATGTTATAAGCTGCACCTTAATTGTTCAGTTTCATGGGAAACACACAATGAATCCGAAAGATGATTTTCATGTAAAATAAGTAAACAATACCAAAAAGAAAAAAACTATCATGTTGAATATTACTTCTGATAAATTTCACATTTTACTCATTGGGGGCACCATAGGCAATCAAAGCTACATTTTGATTTTCTACAGAAATCTCACTGAGATTCTATACAAGGAAAATAAAAAGAAGCGGACAGAAACCAGCGGATGCCTGTTTATTATCTGTATGAGAAGGAATATTCCAAACCACAGGTCTGTATATTATCTCTATGAAGAAAGTGTTTAATGAAATTACTGTTCACTTATCGTACAGCAATCATTTAATACCTGTGTGTTTTCTCTATGAGAAGGAATATTCCAAGTCTAATAACTTCACCTGAAGAAACAGGATAATGAAAACATGTACTAAACAAAAACGTTGTAGAACTCTGAATGGAATCAACCAAGTGCAACCAAATCTAGCATCAACTACGTATTTAACTGCAAGAAAGTCGATGCTGAAAAAATGAGATGTATATATACCCGGTCCTATAAATGTATTAGTTAAATCCAGTTTGGTATGTTAAATGCCACTAGGTCGTGACATGTCCATCAATACGGATTTGTGTAGTCAGATGCGGACTGGTAAACCACGTATGGCACTGAGAATTATTGGCACCGTAGCGTAAATGCGAAAGCACTCGACTACTTATCGAGAGATCTGGGATTCGATCCCAGGGGTGTAGGAACAATAGTTTTTTATTTGCTACGCGTTGCTTATAAAATAACGTGGACAGAGCGAGGACATCGTCTATTTATATTATCTCCACGTTTTTTATATACATTCACTAAAGGAGAACCAAAATAACAACACGACTATCGGAATGACTTTGTTCAATCCTTTGGCATATCTCACATTCATATTGCGTGATTTCAAACTTAATTTAAGAAAAAGTTAATCTGCTTGAGAAAATAGTTCCATACCTTTATGAGTGCATTTTCTTGTAATTAATAATCGATGCAAAATTTGGCGGATTCAGTTGAGTTCAACGACTTTTTTTCAGCACATGTTTTCCTAATTTAATTTGTTTGAAAACATTCAAAAATTGATGACAGAAAATAAAAAGTTGAGGACATCTGACGTCTCCAATCAGTTTTTGCAGAATTGAGAGCGCATTAAAAATACGGACGTCTGGTCACCTTACCTTTGCTATTTTGCTGAGAAGGATTTTTAAACTGGTCTTAGGCTGCTTTAAAGGAACAACAAGTTGAATGTTTCCCACTTGTTTAAATTTTTTTACTGCATACTAATAATAAACTGTGTATGATAATCATGGTAGAGGCTAGAAAAATGCAAAATATAGTATTGGGCAGATAGTGTTTTAAAAATATTCTTCTGCTAGCATGCTCCAACGGAAATCGGGAGGTACAGGTCTGTTTCCCGTTCCAGAACGATGTCATTTCAGGTTTTCTGACGTAACTAACATTAGGTGAGAAAAACTAAAATACAGGTAATTCAGAGATGTCTGATTGCTGTGTTAATAAGTTATAGTATTGGGCTTAAGAATGTTCGCCAGCCATTATTTTTGGCGCCACTGCCACATGGTATACACATATATCCTCCCGTGATTATATCTGATCAAAATATGTGGTATTCTTTTTATCTTTGATATTTACATAAAACCACAGTAAACAGGAAACTATCGTTGGGTATGTGCACCGCTAAGAACATTTGTCCAGATAGAGTGCGTACGAAGCGAATATTTCTCATGGTTTACGGGCTCGCAAGGAAACAAAAGGGGTACACATAACCCAATGATTCACTGCAGTAAAAATCAGAATATACAGGTTGCATCTACTGTAAACCCAAGCTTTAGCTGTGGAGGTTGCTAATATCACATCAAGCTCATAGTAACTCGTATGAAACTACTTGTACTTCAAATCTTTAGGAATCACAGGTGTATAAAACATCCTCAATCTATAAAAATGGTACGAAATTTAATATTAAAACGCCGCAATATTCTTATATACCTCAACTGATATCTTCTATTTCTGTTTCATCATCACACGTTCCATAAATATTTCAAAATGCACGCCAATCAGTTATATGATCGGTAATCTGATTCGTCCGCGACATTCCATCGCGGACCAATGAGATGACGAATTAGAGGGATTCCAAACCTGTCCAGAGACACTAGTCAAAGAACTGGGAGGACTAATCATCAAAAGGGGGAAAACAACTCAGATGTGCTTGGCAGAAATTGTGGGTAAAATTCCGTTCATGTAGATTTCACCCGACACTGATGACGTTATCCCTAGTAAAGAAACAAATAGGTTTCACGTACATATAGCGTGCAGAATTTATCAATATTTAGAACCATGGATACGATTCTTATTCATTTTTAACAAGTTACTATTTATTTGTAATTTTAACTTACTTACGTCATTTTTTATAACTTTCAACTATTTGCTATCATAATGTTGTTTATGAATTTTAGTTTGTAACCTGATAGACATCAAATTTATCTTTCATCTGTTTAACTATAATTAGAGTAATCACGTTTTTCTACTGCTCGCTTAAACATTCGCTCGAAGGACACTTTCCGTTTCACCCAAGTAGAAACGCTAAATGCAAAATAAAATTATTTTAAATTACAAAATTGTTGTGATATCTGCCAATTCACGTGCGTTTACATAAGCGCCCGAAAAGTTCAGATGGGTGCACTCTCCATATGTTCAAATTACTTCAATATTTTGGGTGTTACTTAAACACGGTTTGTATGATTGGAATCCATGTTTATTAACGTTCTGAACGGATACTTCTTTGCTTTGCAGATCTTTCCTGTCCCATTGTGTTGTCTTGGAAGTTTTATCAAGTTATTTTTTTGCAGATTGAGCCCCAGTTCTGTGGAACTTGCATTTCACCTCAGAACCTTTACCTGGGGATCTCCAATACCTCTGAAATCTCATGAACAGAGCGATTGCATATGTGGCACATAATCATCAGACCTCACTAGATAGCATATAGTTCTGGGAAGCGAGACGCCTTATGTTCACAGCCTTGATATTGTCTCATCACAGCACTACGAGCACAATTATAGCCGTGTGAGTGGTATAGTGTTTCCTTACGAAGAAATTCTCTATCAATAGAGGTTTGTGAGAATATTAGAAGTACAGCGGATATATATAGAGAGAGTTGCATATGAATAAAAATCATGTACGCATATATGTATTCACTAGATAAAACATTAGAAAAAGGAGTGATGTGCAGTTGATATGGGGCATTCCACGCGTAGTTGGAACAGACACAAACCGAATGCTGGCGATGTAACTGAATAGCAGGGTTTCCCAACAGTGTATTTCAATCGACAAACATGGGTAAATGTGGTGACCTCGGCTACTTTGGTTGTGGACGCATTAAAGGCGCAAGACAAATGGGAAATTCTATTGCCCAAGTGGTAAGAAGCCTAGGGTTCCCGAAGGCAACCGTGTCAAGGGTGTACCGGGAGTACAACATTGACGAACTTATCAGCGCGATGGGATCAAGAGGTGGTCTACTACACGCCATTGATGACCGGGGTCGACGTAGACTACCCAGAATCATACAGACCAGCACTTGGCAACTGCGCGCAAAAATCACATCCAGGTTAAATGTCGGTGGCCCATGGAACACCTGACAGCGAGCAGTGCGGCGGGAGCTGTGTAACTTGGGAATTGGTATGTAACTTGGGAATTGGTATGTAACCTGGGAATTGGTAGCCACCGCTCAAATCGTGTGTCACTGTTGATTGCTGGTCTTCGAGAATTACGCCTTGTCTCATGCCGGGAACATCAAAACGGGAACTCTGTAGAGTGGCGCCTATCGTGTTCTTAGATAAATCCCGCTTTCAGCTGTATCGAGCTGACGGAATGGTGTAGGTATGGCATCGACATTATGTGGACGTAGCCCTTCCATAACAGCGCGGCTCTGCTGAAGGTGATGGTGTCCGTGTGTAAGTTTGGGAGCCTTTCCATGGGACACATGTGTCTCTCTGTCTGGAGTGGTCCTTAACTTCTCGGCGCTATCAGCATGTGCTCGCTGATTACCTTCACGCTTTTATGACCTTCAAGCATCTTGCCGCAGATGGTTTGTTTCAGAAGAACAATATGCCCTCTCCCACCAGTTTGCAAGCACTAGGGTATGGCTCGCGGAACACTCGTCGGAGTGTGAAATCATCCAAACGGCTCCACAGTCCCCAGAATAAAACCCTGTAGAAGCTCATATGACATCAGAAGAAATCTATCTAAGGCTCTTATGATAACAGCAGCAAAAATAAGTGGTACTAGGAAAAAGCTTCATATGAAGAACATATAAGTAAGAATAAAAAATTTAATGCAAAAAAACGCAGGCGATGAGGGCAAATTAAGAAATGTAACTTCCAACGTGTGATGTATAGAACTATGAAAGACAATACGAAAAAGTATAGCTGAACACATAAGGAAATTGAATGGTGGATTAGCTGAAAAAAGCAATTGAAAACAACCAAATCGTGAAGAAACCAAAGGGATATCTCAGTAAGGAACGAAAGAAGATTATGGCAGTTAGAAAAGAAGATAGTAAGTTAACGAGAAATAGATGCGAAATTTTGAAAAGAGTGAAAGTGTTCTACAAAAAACTATATGTAAGAGATGATACATCTATTTCAAATATAAAGAAATGTACCAGTAGCAAAGTCCCTCCAGTTCCTCAGTCGAAATTTTGCATGCAATTAATAACATGAAACGGGAATGAGCTTGAGGGTGAAGACAGATATATCATGAAAATTATACAAGAAGCCAATGGAGATTAGAAAGCACAATTACGTTAGCGTCTCTTGCGTGATATCATTGCAGTATATCATCATCATCATCATCATTGTCAACCATTATCAATCCACTGCTGGACGAAGGTCTCCCCAAGTTTCCTCCACAACGGTCTGTCTTGTGCCAGTCTCCTCCATGTCACTCCCGCATACTTTCGAATTTCATCCACCCATCTTCCATGTACTCTTCTTCTGGGTCTTTTCCTGTCCCTTGGAATCGAATCCAAAATTTCGGCTGTCCATCGATGGTCTGTTCTTCTGGCAGTATGTCCAGCCCATTGCCATTTCAGGGATTATTTAAGTCTGATCATGATGTCTTCCACTCTTGTCATTTTTCGGATCCACGTGTTCCTCTTCTTATCTCTCCTGGTTACACCAAGCATGCACCTCTTCATGCTACTTTGAGTTGTCTGCAGCCTTTGTATGTCTCTTTTAGCTAAGGTCCACGTCTCTGCACCATACGTAAGCACTGGAAGGATGCATTTTTGAAATATATATATATATGGACATGGCTCAACCGAGAGAACAAGCTGGATTCAGGAGTGGCAACAGAACTATAGATCATGTCCACGTACTGAGAGAAATAATTGAAAAAGTGAGGGAATGTGAACTTTCATATGTATGGCTTTTATCGATTTTAAAAAGGCTTTTTATTAGGTAAAACGTTTAGCAGTTACAATGGCTTTGAAATCCTGCAGTACTGAAGATGCACACATTAATATTATTAATAACATCTACGAAAATACAAGTGCAAAGATTGGGCTATTTGAGTGTACAGCACCCATAAAAATTATGATAAGGAGTCAGGCAACGTGACACTATATCTCTCAAACTCTTTAATTGTACACTGCTGGCCACCCAAAATGCAACACTAAGAAGGACACGAGATAACAAAGCCAGATTTACTGGACAGAAAGCAACAGATACAAAGATGAAACGATTGAGCTTACAGGACCGTGTGATTTGCGGAATACCCAGACATCAATAGTTAGTGTGGCCCCCATGGCTGGCAATAACGACCGCTACACGCCGCGGCATCGAACGAAAGAGGTTTTGTGTGTGGGCTTGGGAATGTCTGATGAACTGTGGCCACGTGTTGAAGCAGTATGCAGACTGCTTCAACACGTTGCCGCAGTTCATCAGGCGTAGCCGCGGGTGGTGCTTGCCCGGCCACTCGGTTACCTATCAGCAACCAGACGTGTTCGATTGGCGACATATCAGGAGAACAGGTGGGACACGGCAGCAGTGACATCAACAACATCATTGATACACACACACATGCAAACCCGAAATTTTTTGAAAATCGTAAAATTGAGGGAATTATTCGTCTAAAATATGAGCAGGCGTGTTCTGTTGCCCAGTTGACATTCAGCAATGCTCCTATCATCCTTTTCCACATCAGTTGAGGATAGTTATTACCAAAATTTGTAAGGCTACTTTTCTGTTGGTTTATAAATATTACGACAAACCTCATTGTTGGAACGTAAATGTCCAAGGCTGTAGTAAGCCCTAATGGACGTAAATTACATTCTTTGAAAGTCAACGACCAGTATTTATAAATTTCCAAGTCGCTAGATGGCACTGCAACCGACCAAGTGAATGGTTCGTAATCTGTGTGAATGATTTTACAGTACAGGTAGGGCATACACCGTGTTATCTATGTTTTATTAGTCTGTTGTGTGTGGAATTAAGAATATAAATTTTGTGAACATCCTACGAGAAGTTTTTTTTTTAAGTTTTCCTGTTTCTGTGATGCATTACTTCACTTCTTTCTGGCATAGTATGGTGGTGATTCCCATTTGTAACTCTTGTGTGCATGGAAATGCAGTTGTTCCATTTATTGCTGCTTCCCCGAAGAATATGAAGCCTTTTATTCCTGCCATGATATGGTGTTTATCACCATATGGTACGCTGGTGAACATGAATATCGAACTGTTCTTCTTTCACACAGGGTAAAGAATTCTCTGTACTGCAAATGATAGTAGTATTTGGAATGCTGAACAGAGTCGATTTCTTCAAAGAGATTAGTGGCACACATGTTCTGATTATGTGAGGAATGAAGATGTGTTCCATTTTTTTTTTTTTTTTTTTTTGAAGCAATATAATGATAGTAGGTTCTAAGGCAAACATTTTGCGGAGGTTTGGCCCTATTCATAAAATTTCTGATGACCTGCAAACTGAGATAATTGATTCAGTCCAACTGGAAAGAAGAAAATATAGAGGAAGGCTAAAAAAATCGCTGGCAACCAGATGAGGAGCGTATGCAGGAGGAAAATACGATGATGTACAAAAAGTATCGTTTGCAACTTTAGTTAATGTCAGGGAAATTAGATTTTTGTACGCCATAATTTCTTTACGTGTACTATGACGACGGACGTTTATTTTGTCAAGTGTAAGAAGTGATTTCTTCCACAACGAAATACACTGTCACAATAGGCGAACTTGTTTTCACAAACTAACTTCTGAATCGAAGGTAACACGGTAGCTATGTGCGCATTTTCTGTATATAACCGACGGTACTATGTGTTCTTGTGTGTTCCGCTGCTTTCCCTGAATAGAAACAGCAGTGACGAATGTGTTTTTTTAAGAAATCCCCCAATGAATATCAGAATGAGTAACAAACTGATTTAATGAGCATTGGAGGATCCTACGTTAAACCTCACTCGATATAAAGCGCCCACTAGTAAGTACGATGGGATTCTTCACATATCGCCCTGAGTTGTTGGTCGATGTGGTTCAAAGCCAAAGCGCTTGGCTAGATATCGAGAGATTCGGGATTCAATTCCCGGACGGCGGCCGAATAACAATTTTTTGGTTGCTGTGCGTTGCTTAAAGTGGAAAGAGCGATGGACTTACTTATTAAACTGTATTTAGATGAGTTTCACCTTCAATCTCGCCCTTTTGGATTACTGCTATAATTATATATAGCCATTGCCGTTAATGCCCACCAGATGGAGACATCTCAGTAGCTGAGACCATCTTACGGATTTATGTCAGATGCTGACAGAAAAAGAAAAACACACATGGCGCCGTCAATTATTGGCCGCTGCGGTGTAAAGCTAAAGCGCTCGGCTAGATAGCGAGAGATTCGGGTTTCAATTCCCCGACGGCGACCGAAAAACAACTTTTCGGTTGCTGTGCGTTGCTTAACGTGTAAAGAGCGATGGATGTATTTATTCAACTGACGCCATGTATTTAGAGCATTTTTGCCAAGGATTCTTCACACTGCCCTCATTGTTTATGATCTACCAGTGGCGTAGGGTCATTTTAGGCATCCGGAGTTAAAATCCATGAAAACGAGAATTTTTTTATATTCCTATACTGGAAAATTTCGAAAGAAAATCTATATTAGGAACCAGTCCTCAGATTTTCTGAATACATTGTGAGCAACTAAAATAGTTGAATAACTGGGTAATAGAATATAGCTTTCCAGATCCGTTAACTAGAACGCACTGAATACTTGCCTACGTCTTAGAAAAGACTGTCAGCTCGTCGCGTAAGCAAAGCTTCCGCGAACACTAACGAATGAGCAGATGTGCCCTGAACTGAGCATGCGTATAAGCTGTCTTTCGGGAGTAGTCACTTTCGTATGGACAGGCAGTGAGCGGCTGATTATAATTTGCTTAGTTAAGATGTACGGTTCGCTCGTGTAAGTAAAATGAACATAGTGGACTTTTCATTGGAACATCCTTTTTAGTTTATTAAGGGATGAAGGAAAACCCCGTTGAAGACTTCATCCCACATCGACCAAATATTTGCTTGATACAAAAACATAAAAATCAGCTCAGAATTTAATGTGGATTGGCACAACAAAACAGCATAAGTGGAAACGAAAGAAAACTTACATTGTTTCGCTTCTACTAGTTAGTGCTAATATGTTTCTACTGTTCTTTTTTATGTTATACAGCGCAGCATATACACAAAGGAACGTTTTTACCTAATTCTTTGCGGGTAAGTATGATATCAGCAGATGAAGATTTGAAACCTAAACAATCCACTTAAATTTTATTTTACAGTACGGAGGAAGGTTGATTTCAATTTTTAAAATATTTAGCCCCAAATAAATTTTAGGCTATCTTACGCCTCTGTGATCTCAGAAAAGAAATAAGTGGTTACGGATATTTTTTTGAGTGTTCAATGGAGCACACTCAGTTAGCATCCTTGGTTTTCATCCATTTGCTCGAATATTTTTCAAGTCATTACGGGGCATTAAGAGATATACGACTTGGATTTGTAACAAATAATGAAACCGAGTAATACAGAGAATGGCATTTTCTTGCCTTATAGTTTTCTTTCTTACCTATATTTAATCGTCATTACTTATGTCGTAGTTAACAAACATAGTTTGCTAAAAAATGTGATGTCATAGTAAGATTTTATTTACAAGTCAATGGCGACACGAGAGTGGCCACCTTTAATAGAAATTTAGTTATCGGATTTCTAGAAACTGAAATTTACGTGCATCAAATCAATGCACCATAAGCTTTTATTCATCGTTTGATCAGGTAATGTGAAGATAATTTCCCCCTAAATATCCCTAAATTCAAAAGGCTACCTTTCTTTAGGTTATGAATATCATGTCAAAACTTCGCTGCTGGAAAGTAATAATTCCAGGACCGTCGTAGGTTCGAGTTGTCGTAAGAAAGTCTTAAATATCATTGGGGTTAAGCTGAATACGTCGTAATTCGTGGACGATCTGACTTCTGTAAAGTTCCAAGTGATCAGTCACTACAGGATGGTGCAGGCACCCGTCAGAACGATTCCTAATTTGTCTTTAAGATTATGTAGAGGTAGCGCTTATTCCGGGTAATTTATATTTAATATATGCCGTGTAATTTTTAATAAATCAATAATATAGGAAATTTACAAATCTTATAATACAGGGTGTACACAAATTAGTTGGGCTAAAAGAATGGTTTATAATGCGTAGGTATATAGTTACACATGAGAATGAACAGGATCATAAGATAGTGAAGCACACCAAGTTTACCTTTTTCACAAATGTTCGATGTGGCTGCCCTTCGTTACTCTGCAAATGTCCCATCGGTACATCAGTTCTTACCATTTGTTTGTGAGCATGTTCACGTCGATTAAACTAAGTGCAGTGCTGATTCGTGATTTCAATTCAGGAATGGATTTCGGAAGCGGCGGACGGTAAACCTGATCTTTAACAAAACCCCATACCCTGAAATCTAGGGGTAAAATTTCTGGTGATCGTGCTGGCAATGGAATAACTTTTCCGCGACAAATCCAAACTGGTACTTCAGCACTTAGGTAAGAAGTCACCGCTATGTGGAAGTGACACGGTGCACCATCTTGTTGAATAATGAAACCTTCAGGCAATGTTTCTTTCAGGATCGGCATCAGGTAAATCTGAAGCATGTCCAGGTATACGATTCCCCAAACAGTTTTTTCAGCAAAGAGGAATGGGCCAAAAACAATAGAAAAACTTACGGCACAAAACACGTTTACCATGGGACTATCCCTTTCATGCTCAAAGGTGGCATTAGGATTTTCGGATCCCCATATACTGACATTATGTCTATTCACTTTTCCACTCAAATGGAACGTTGCCTCTTCACTGAAAACTAACTGCGACAGGAAATCGTCTTCCCTTTTTATGCGCTCTAACATATCGGTGCAAAAGTTTGCTCTATCGTCAGGTTCATGGGCTTCAGAGCTTGAACAATTTGCAATTTGTAAGGTCTGAACATTAGCCGTTTTCGCAGCATTTTATGCACTGTTGCTTTATGAATCCCCAGTTGTTAACTAGCGCGTGCTATAGATTTTCCCGGACATCTCACAAATGTTTCTTTCATTGCATCCACCGTCTGTTCTCGCATTTTAGGTCTACCTTGGCCACTAAGCCTATGTGCCACACATCCCGTTTCGGTAAATGGATTGTGTCATGTTACAATGGTGTTTCTTTTCTGCGCACTTTTCTAGTATTCTCGACGGAAATTTCGTTGCACTTGCACAGCGGAATGCGTTTCATGGAACCACAGATAGCATTTCGCTTTTTCACCGCCGGTATACGTCTCCATCGTTACGCGAACACAAACCGAATGATGAACAACCGCGACCTACAGCTCACTGAGATCTGGACATGACACACCTAGCGCCATCTATCCGCAAATTTAGGATACACTAAGACTCATCTGCATTTGAACCGGTAACTTACAATCAATATTTCGCACATTATTCACTTACGAAGTTGCCCAACTATTTTGTGTACACCCTGTATTATTAAATATAAATTGTAACATAAAAGTGACGTCTTTCATCAGATAGGCATCATTTTTGTGTTTTGAAACAATCGTTCCCAGGATTTAACAGCTATTAGTGTGCTAAATATAATTTGTACTTCTTCCTAAACTTTAAGCCATTGAAGTATTAGATTAATTTTGCAGTCATTTTCTGATATTTATACAAACCTAGCTTTGAAACGTTCTGCATATATTAATGTTTTCCCAGAATTTATTTTTAATTTCGTTACTAGGTAACTGACAAAGTACAAAGAGTGAAGTAATTTTAACTGAAACGCTTTTTTGTCATTGTTAAGATCGCTATATTCACCGACTGAAAAGACAATAACAATTGAAATGGAATATGAAATTTCAAATTTAAATATTGTTTTGAACTGAAAAAAGCTGTGAAAGAGTGTCGAAAGGTGTTTCAATGATTTGGAAACTAACAAATATGGATTGTTTTGCGAAAAAATAGAAATTTGCACATTTTTCATTCTTTTTAACATGAATTATGATTTACAACTTTTCAAAAGGTTTTTTGTTACAAAATCAAATTATTTAATAAATTCATATAACGGAATGCCCGTAAAGTTCTTTGCACTTCTTGTAAGAAGACAATCCGTTCAGTGTCAAGCTGTTTTTCCGATGCGAAAAATGTAAGGTGATTTTATTTTAAAAACTTTTCTGAGTATTTTGGTGGAAAAATTAATGCACTTATGTCCGAAGTTAAAAGACCTAAAAATTAGTTACATATGGTAGAACCCAAAGGTTTGGCGTACTTTTTTTTCTTTTTTTTTTTTTTTTTGGAAGAGCTTAACCTGCATTTGTAAGGTATACCATTCTCTTGACTGCTACACTACATTCCCTGTTTGGAAACAGAAGCGATAATAGCGTAGGCTAAGTAGCATTTAAAGGAATTTCAAAATAAGAAGCGCATAGTATGAAACAATCAAGCCTTGACTGATACTCTTGAAGAACAGATATGCGTTCGTCAAAGATGTTAGACTAGTAAGACTTACCACAAACCTCCGTCTGGGAACAGAAGGGAGGAGCGCGATGGACTGAACATTGCCGAAGGAAGTTCAGATTGGGAAGAGTAGGAGAAATGTATGTAGGAAACAATCATGTCATGGCCCATCCTCATTGGCAAAGGCCCTGGCCCACATTGAGTGACGACCCTCCTTTGTTTGCTATTGTTACTATGGATACAGATTTGTCATAATCGTGTCAAAGAGTCCATGGTATACTCTGCAGAAAGGCCAACATTCACCTTTTTTGCGCTTGTATGACTTTCGAAACATTTCTGTCGTTCCTTGTAGCTATGTTCCAAAGCGCCTTCTGCTCTAACAGCTAAAGAAACCTAGTTGCTGTATTTCTGGGGTAATCACTGAAAGCTTTGTTTTAAGCTCAATTTAGACTGATCCGAATCTAGTCTATACCGTGTTGTTTCATTAGTAGTCCTGCTATACATCATAAAGCATGTTTGCAAGCAGCAAGTTTCCAGGTTTTCTATGAGACAGTTCTTGTCCACTCACAAAGTATATCGCAGTTAAGATTCCAGTATCACACCCGTAAGTGTTGGGGCGCAAATGTACAGGGGGATCAGAATCGATAGCACAATAAACCTACCGGACAATTCCTCGTGGAGAAAGAAGCCGAAAACCGTTGTCCGTTGTCCTATCGGACGTCGCATTCCGGAGATATAGGAGCCGAAAGCTTCGTGTTATCATATCCGGTAATGCACATGCTCGTTGAAGAGCGACGTGGATAGTCAAGCCGTTCATGTGGCACAGTGGTCTAAGGCGGTGGCTTCTGATCATTTGTCCGAATGGGGTCCGGGTTCGAATCCCCATGAAGCATGGATGTTGTATTTCTGCTACGGCACTGACTCTCTCCCTTCCCTGCAACCAGTCGTCCAAAATTCAGGACAGGCAACTACTTATAGTCCACTGAGTTGCTCATGGTGGTCGTTAAACCTTCAATTAAAAGAAAAAGGAAAAAGGCAATTAACATTTAAAAATGTGGCACGGGGTGGCTTTGCAAATTTGAAAGACGTCGTGGCGTGAAACATCAGCTGTACGCTTGCGCGATACGGCAGGTAGGGATAAAAACGGTAGGCGATGGTAGCAGGTAAGCTCATAGTGCGTTGGTACATTTGACAGCAGTGTGGTTAGCGATATGTCGTACAGTTTGCGAGAGTATTGTGCCATGTATCTCCTATTTGGCCATGTATCTCCTATTTGGGGAATACCTTGGTTCAGCATTGCGAGCAGCAAGGACCTACAGCGAGCAATACCCAGCACGAAGGCACCCGGACGCTCAGGTCATACGGCGGCTTGACGCTCGAATGCGCGACCCAGTCAATGTCGCACCACGTCCAAGTGTAGACAGTGGCGCTGGACCATCTGTGAGAACACCATCCCTCGAGGACGCCATACTAGAGTTGATAGAAGAGGAGCTAACGACCAGCAGCCGTGCGATCACGTGACAGTTCGGTGTGCACCAAATTACCGGACTTGTCATTCTACACGACGAAAACCTGTTTCCATATCACATCACACGGGTGCAAGGTTTATTACCACGGGATTTTCCTCGAAGACAGACATACTGTGAGTGGCTACTACAGCAACATGCTGCCGATAAGTTTCATCCGCCTGATGTTGTAGACTGACGAAGCAAGGTTTTTACACGGCAGGGTATCTGCAACACCCATAATAGTCATGTTTGGGCATTGGACAATCTGCACGCAACATGTAGACACATTCACCAGGTCCGATGGGGTGTTAATATCTGGTGTGGTATTGTGGGCGATATCCTAGTGGGACCATATCTTCTTCCTGAACGTGTATCAGCTGCCAACTACATGGTGTTTCTACGTGATGTTCTGTCGGACTTCCTGGAAAACGTAACATTGGTTGTTCTCAGCAATATATGGTTCCAGCATGATGGAGCATCAGCGCATTACTCTGATAATGTTCGCCAGTGGCTGGATACGGAATGTCCCGGTCGACGGCTTGGCCGTGGTGGTCCTGTCGCATGGCCCGCTAGATCGCCGTATCTTTACCTATTGGACTTCTTCTTCTGGGGTCATCTAAAGGAACTGGTATGTCGAAGGCCTGTGAACAGCCTGCATGACCTATTGGCCACCTTACACGAGGCCCTCACAACTGTAACCCCTGCTATGCTGCAACGCAACGCGTGCGGATGTATTCCTCGTCGGGCTGCGCCTGTTCCGCACTACAAGGTGGTCATTTTGAAGACATGTTGTAATCTGACACGAATCCACGTGTTTTAACATTTGTGTTGTAGTAGTACTTATCACTAAATTAAATGTTTTCTGCCAAAGTGATTGGGTAAGTTATTTCTGATGTTTGTATTCTTACCGGATGTTACGTCACGAACTTTCGACGCGTATATCTCTGGAATTCGACGTCCGATCGGACAACGGATAAAGGTTTCCGGCTTCTTTATCTACGAGGAATCGTCCGGCAGGCTTTTTTCCGCGGTCGATTCTGATCACCCTGTATATTATAACTGTGGTGTATTATTGTTGGTCGCTCCAATAGTTGTACAAGTCGTTTCGATATTTGTACAACAGTAAGCAAATTTAATCCTGGATTTGGCACTTGGTACTCGACCTATCGTAACAAAATGATGTTGTAGAGAACTTTACTGAGAAAACGTATGAACGCAGCTATTAAAGCCTTTTGAAATTGGAAGATTGGAGTTATGGGAAAAGCTCTAGATCGGAAAAACAAACGAGAAACAGATAGATATGGCTAAGGGATTGTCCCGTCTGTCCATATGGGGAAAAGTGGAAATTGTCGAAGGGACGTACCAACTATTTTTTCCCTCGTTTCCGCGTTGGGTTGCCTCTTAATTGTAGATTTAGGACTGCCTCCCTCAGACCTAAGAGACCTTTGTTTCAGCTATGTGAGCATTAGTGACGGGAAAGCTCGTTATTACATCTTCTCAGGAATGTCAACAGACATGTGTTAGATTCTAGCTCAGTTTGAAAGGCGACTGGAACAAAAGATAGAACTGCAGGAGAAGTGCTTTAAAGTGGATTTGTGAGGAGGGCTTTCTTTAGGAACATTATGGACACTAGTCGGGTACACGAGGTAGCTTGTTTGGAAGGCTTATAGCTGATCACAAAGGATTGGTTGTGTTACGCTCCTGAATGAATGCCTGTGCTTCTATAAGATCCCATGGCATACTCTTTCAATGGCAGAGGAACATTGTGTGCTCTGAAATGAACTAATCAGTAAAGGAATGCTTACACGATATTTGTACAAACAAATGCGACATTTGAAAGGCCGACATCTCAGTTAGGGCGCTCATTTGATTCATAATCGAATGTAAAGAATGGTCGAACAGAGGGAAACGACTTAGAAAAATTACAAGATTTCATAATGCGTGTTTTTCAGATAGATACCTTGATTATGTATTGCGGAATTCTTTAGGCGCAGAGAGGATGACCTTTTGTGGAGAGTTTATCCATCACGTGCAAAAGAAATATTAGAACATAGCTCTGCGGTAAATTACTGTTGGTTCCACGTTTTGCCAGCGGCACAACCACTGCCATCCTCCAGTCCTTGAGAAAGTATTTCTAGCAGAGGGCTCTATTGAATGTCTTTATCGAAACCTGAATCCAGCACTCGGGAAGCAGTCGAACAGATCTCGCCGTGATTACATCCCTTCTGGCAGCTTCCTTCAGCTTTAACTTTCTGATGTGCGTTTTAATTTGACAGGCGATACTTCTTCGTCCCAGACACCACGATTATATACAGGTAAAACCTTCACGACTCTGTTTTAGGGTCAGGAATTTTATGTCAGCGACAGAACTACTCCTCTGAGTACCACAGTCTGTGTGTTGATACCCTATACTAAACCTTGTGGACCGGGAATGTGATATATGATCCCCGCCGAGAAGGCACTTGTTCCAGTGCAGTTTTCTGAATGAACAGATGTTTTCACTACAGAGATTACGACAGGATTTGAGGTGAAGACAACGGAAAATGACTTTCATACTCTTTTTGTCATGAGATACAAACGAAATCCATGAAGTGCGTGTGTACATGTAAAATTAAATCCACGGTATTGTGCCAAAATTAGTTACCAAGGAAATGAAATTTTACGTGTGCAATCAACGTGGAAAACAGTGTGTAATGTTTGAAACTTAGCCGTAATAGCGCTTTATGCGGAGCAAAAATGTTATGCATGTCTTATAAATCTAAATGTTCATCAAAGTCATTTGCATATCAAATATATCGTATTTAATGGCACCAAAACGAATATATTATAGTCCAGATGACTGGCAGCTCTGTTATAAACGGCCTCTGATTAGACGTAGTGATAAGTAGACATATAAAATGCACTTTTGAGCACAAAAGTCTAGTGTTTAATTTCTGTGCTATTTCCATTTGGGTATTGAAGGAAGTGATGTACTAAGCTTTTGCTGTCTTTCCATTTCTTCCGAGTTTTGACTTACCTGTTGATCCGAAAGATGGCGACTCGCATTGTCTATTAAAGAACGTTGATTTAGATATTCCGCATTAATTCCACTTGAAACACTGACACTTTTGTTAATTTCAGATGCCCCATAAAAAAATCTTTCTTTTTTTCTGGGTGACTCTTGCAATATTCGGTAAAGCTTTAGTTATACCCTGTCTCTTGAATTATATGTGCAGATCTCAAAAAAAAAAAAAAGGTAAATCTTCCACCCGAAAGATAGCTTTGGGAAGCGACGATAGATGGCGAAACGGTATCGCTACATCGTGAATCGTAGCATTACGTTGTGAATAATATGGATGGATAAAAGGTGGCCCTTAAAAGGACCTTTATGAATGTACATTGTGGCATATTTGTGAAATATTTATTATGACGGAAGATTAAGTTTTCCTCATGAATATGAAACTGTTTAGCTAGCAGAATAAAAGCAAGAAAAGTTTTATCTACCAGGGAAGAACTGCCTGATAACAAAGTGACGTAAGTAATTATAACGCATTTCACGTGAAATCCCTAGAAGAGACGAGAGGTAAAGTGCTACCGTGGTGCCATCTATCGGAGCGGGCCACTTTCGAAAGGTTAGCCAAAAAATAAGAGCCACCCACCTTGACTTTGAAAACATTTGCCACAGATAGACAAGTAAGGTACCGTTGGAAAGCACTCGAAGGGAACTATCACGTGATGCGAAAAAATGCTAATTAACGAGATAATTCGCTCATTATCTCCAAATCTTTCCATATAAGGGGTATGTTATTTTATGCGCATTCCATTTAGCACATGAAAACACCCTTAAATCTCGTCCAAATCGGATGATATGAAATATCTTTTCAAATAAATTTTGAGGGGGCATCCATATATCTACGTCTCGGAAACACACCTGAAAAGTTTCTTCCCCTGCAAGTACAGTGATAATGCGGAGCAAAGGCAGTGATTTGTACAGTAACTAGGGCCATCCCGGAACGGAGTTCATTTACTTTAGCCGTTTCGTTTTTAACAACTTTATTTATTTGTGCTAAAGAATTAAATTAATATTAGAATAAACCGTATGTATTTTTCTAATAACGGAAAACTCGAATCTGTGCAAGCTGAAATTTCTTTGAATTTTCTTGTTTCCGATCCTTGCACTTTCTCGAAGCATTGAGCATTCGCGTATCACTGAAACGTTGTCTCATAATAGAAAATTGAAGCAGAACCACGAAATGCGATTTTTTACGATTTCCAACCGTAGGTTGAAGAAGCGTATACGCCGCAGCTTTGTCCTTCTGTCTGCCTGACCGCACGATAACTCGCGTAAAAATGACTCGATTTCGATGAAGTTTTTGTATGTGGTAAGGGACAACCTGAGGACGAACTCTGTAGAAAATGTACGAAATGGGAACAAAGGTCAGAACATAGGAGCGGGATCCATTCCATGTCCTTATGCGTCATAAGTAAAAATGCTGCGATTGCGACAAACCTTTACCATGTTGTTCTGGAGGTGTACTGAACCTGTTCTGTTAAATATAATCGAAATTGGGTCAAAGGTAAGGCTACGGGAGCAAGGTTTATTCCACAGCCATTGTGTCCATAACTTGATTAATAACTTGAATAATGATTTCTGGAGCAGCCGCAGTAGTCTAAGCGATCATTTGCACGAGATGGGCACGGGTTCGAGTCCCGGTGAAGTATGGATGTTATGTTTTTCTCACGGCACTGACGCCCTCCTTCGCTGGAGTCAGTGGCCGTAAGTTAGAGACGTACGACTGCTTGTAGCCCACTGAGGTGCTCACGGTGGTTGTTAAACATTCAATCAAAAATAAATTCTGGTATATTGGAAAGCGTATTATAATCAATGCATTGCATCATTTTACCAAGTTGTTTAGAACGTCTTTTGTAACAAAAATCGTATTTGTGTTATCGGCTTGTCTGTACGCCCGTCTGTGGACACAATATCTTTGAAACACTTAGTCCGATTTGAAATTTTATTTTTCGCACTGGGAAGCTTGAAATGTGCGAATAATGAGCCTTAATTTCGTTTTTTTTTTCAGTGTAAAATTTCACTGCTAGGTGGCGTAAACGCAAATGAGAACGAATTCAAAACAAATTTTATTACATATATATTTGCTTTTAAACCGGATTGTCCCGGTCAATGGCTTGGCCGTGGGGTCGTCAGTCTACAATATCCGGCGAATGTATGTGCAGCAAAATCTGAGCTTTTAAAATCTGCATTGAAAAAGGTATTTCTTGGACCGGTACCATTCACGTCGAGAAATGTTTTCGAAATTTTTTCTTTTTAGAGTGATGCAGAATTTCTCCGCCAGGGAGCATTGATATATATAATATTTTTGTGAATATCTCTGCTGCTAAGAATCCGAATTGAAAAATTCCGTACTTGTTGCATATAGTTTCTGATGCGAAATGTTTTTCATATAATTTCAAAATTTTCAAGTGATTCATAGACTTTTCGCTAGGGGGTGTTAAGATAAATTGCGTTTTCCAAGATATCTCTGCTTCTAAAACTTCGACTTTAAAAATTCTTGCTGTATCACATACAGCTACTGATGGAAAATGTTTTGCATATAATTTCTTATATTTGGAAAAGAAGAGTTTGGTCCCCAGGTTGCGTAAGTTTTTATTTCTGCCTCTGATGTATTTGCATCTAAATCTGATCTCCTGAAAACTCGATTGAAAAAATTCGTTCAATAACCCATTTCGCTGTCTTTGGGAAACATTTTCATAATACTCTCTTTTACAAAAGTATTTCCGCCCGGGTGGCGTAAATGCATATTTTATTTTTGTCGATATCTCTGCTCCTAAAGTTCACAACGTGTCCGATTTTTAAAAAAATATTTCTTTGTGCGAGACCATATCCGCTGCTAAATGTTTATTATGTAATTTCAAATTTTTCTTAACGCAGAAGTCTGCCACGAGAGGGCGTAAGATCACATTTCCGTTTACAGCAATATCTGACGGAATAAAACCGAGATTGAAAAACTTTTTTCTTCGGTCAGATACTACTAAATGTGCAAACTCGGTGAGCGTATTTTCTTACCTATCAAATTAATGCAAAATTTCGCCGCTAGGGGATGCCAATGTTTTTCTTAATATCTCTGCTTTTAAAAGTGCGATTTAAAAAATTAGTTCATTTGTCTTGTGGAACATTTTAGGTTAGTATCTGAAAAAAGTTATAGTTTACAGTTCTGTCGCTAGGTGGTGTTTACTGCATGCCATTCACGACAATAGATATGTGAAACTTTATCCTCTTTAAATAATGCCCACATTTCCCGCTAGGTGGTGTAAATGTCAATGTCGTTTTCTTTCCGCTACCTCTGCTTGCGGGAGACGTATTTGAAAATTTGAAAAGTTATTTTTCCTTAGCATAGCTTTTTCCATAAATAATATTTTAAGCCTACTTTCAACTTTCCTATTATGCAAAATTCTTGAGCTAGAAGCCGTAGAAACATATCATATTTCTTTCTATATGAGTTCTTTTAACTGTTAGACTTGAAAATGTGTTTGTCTCCGATATCCTTGTGCTATGATAAAAGTTTTGTGCGCTATTAGTTAACTTTTGTAACGTATGTTTCAGACGGTGTTAGAAGAAATGTAGCTGTTTCTATTTCTGTTTTTTTTTTTGTATTGTAAGAATCCGGTTGATATTTTCAAACTGGTTGAATTAACTTTAAAAACTTTAATTCGCGTCAGAAACAGTTCAAAGGATGTGTTCTTTACAACAGAACATTCGGTGTCATCATTATTTGTATTTCAAATTTTTGGAAGGCACAAAGACAGACAACGAGTATGTAAATATCAAATATAACTGGAAACACTTAAAACCCTATGCTGCTTCTCATTGGTCACGTGTTACGAGAACAAGCTGAAAAGTGCACGTTCGAGCCGGGCACACACAGCCACACATGAACACGGAGTACAAATTAGGGCAGGGGATGGTTGGACTTAATGAAATAAACCCGCAAATGTAGTTCATGCTCTGCTCTTATATATCGAACCGCGAAAAGATTTTGTGTCAAAATGATTAAAGTCGTCAAGTCAACTCTTATATATATATATATATATACACCATGAATATATAAGAACTGGCGCTTCTGTAAGCCTACTGAATGGATACAGATGAATGTGAATGTGCTTCAAAATACATATAAAACATTTAAAGTCTAGTTTCACTTACCCAATGCCCACTATTTAACTAAATTAGGGCATTAGTACAGATAAATGATGCAAATGCATGAGCTATGCTGTATTTTGAGAATTTCTTTTCTAGTCATCCATGGCATTGCGGAATATATAGCCCATCAATGTGTTCCCAGTGGAACACATTGAGAAAAGGTTGACAATTCATTCGAACTATTCCAAATAATGTTTTTATTTTCTACCTCAAAAACTCGGTTTCCTTTCATAGTTATTGTGCTTAACATACGAATTAATGGGAATAGCTATGTCTTGTAATTTAAATTTGCCCCTGTCATATAATTATTCCAAGTGTTAATTTAAAACAATATAATCTTCTTTGTTCGAAAGTATGAACCTTTTTCCCCTTTTGTTGTCGGAGGTGTTTGGGCAATTGAACAAGGCCCAAACATTTCCTGCTCTCCGACGTCTGTAGTGCTCTCCAGTACTGACTACAGGAAGAACTGTTAAATTTGACATACGACCGTAACCATAGTTAGCCTCTGTGATCTTGTGTGATTATTGTAGCGTTGCTCCATGAGGTTGGTCGTTGTTCTTGGCAGCTGACGGATTCATATTATTCCACTCTGTGTTATTTATTTCACAGTGTTAAGAAAATATTTTGATTTCAAATATGCCTTCACATTGTCGTGTACCAAATTGCCGTAGCAATTACGACACAGGTCCTAAAGCGTCAGTGTTTAAATTTTCCGGGAATGAAGAATCACGCTCCAAATGTGTTCGTGTAATTCCTCGAGATTTCCAGCCTACAAGAGCTTCAAGGTAGGTATGTTTTATTAGCTCTTTTATAATACAGTTTCTTTGCCATTTTATATTTAGTGTGGAATATAGTCTAGTTAAGAGAACGATCTTTAACTTTAGTAATGTACCGCAATAAAGTGTTTTATCTTAAAATGTTTGAACTGGCACAAAATCGCGTAGTATATAATGATTACCTATCTGTAAACTAGGTTGTTATGTACTGTTATTTGTGTTTTTGGTAATTCTAGGGCTGTACATTTTTCTATACAAAGGAATTGAACAATTTTAAAATGATTCATTCCTTAAAATATGCTAAAAACTCTAGTTTTTATACATTATTTTGGTGCACAATTTGTTTTTATTCCTTCGGTTGGTTGGTTAGTAGATTTTATAGGCGCAACGGCCATGGTTGGCCAAAGAGCGCCAGACACAAGACAAACAGACAGAATTAAAAAACGTGGCATAAATTCCCAAATCTGGCTGACCAAGTAAAACCGAACCATGAGTACGAAGGAAGGGCCAAAAAAGACAATGAAACAAACAGTATGAAAAACGTGGTACAATGGTGAGAAACAAGCTGATTAAGTAAAACCGAGGAATGAGAATGATAAAACACATCACGAAATCGAACACAACTACACATAGGATGAGTCACCAGGAGGGGGACGAACTGTCACTCTCTTCCCCCATATGTTCTTCTATAATATTGGTTGAGGGCGGGGACGAACTGTCCTCCTCTTCCCCCCATGTTCCTCTATAATGTTGCTTGAGGGTGGGGACGAACTGTCACTCTCCTCCCCCTATGTTCCTCTATAATGTTATTTGAGGGTATGGACCTAGCTGAGTCTGAGACAGTTGCAATGTTGGTCAGTCGGACCGCGACAGTTGGATGGACACTGCACACCTTTGCGGATTTAGTGCCGGGTATTCCACACGTGCAGGCTTTCTGCTGGGAACTGGAAGAGTCGGTCGTCTTCAAAAGAGAAGGCGCAGACTCAGCTGGTTGAATAAGCTGGAGCTCGGTGAAATCCACCTGTGCTGCTTGTTCAGCTGTAGATCTCATGGCAAGTGCGGCGAGAGCAACAGGGCGCGAAACAAAGGGCTGCACGGGTTGTGGCAGAGACTGAACTACTGCGGCAAAGGTACGCTGTCGGGTGTTGGGAATACACAACTTGGCCTTGGCAGCAGGGTACGAGAGGCCTTCCAGGGTCTTGAGGCGCTGGATCGCCATCTTGTCCTTCCGTTTCATACAGTTGCGGGAGTAAACTGCATGGGCCTCACCGCAGTTAACACAGCAGGCCGCAGAAGTGCAACCTGCCCCGTCATGTGCACTGGAGCCACAATTTGCACAACGAGCGGATCTCTTACAGAAACGTTGCGAATGCCCGTACCTCTGGCACCGGAAACAGCGCAGAGGACTGGGAATGTACGGGCAAACTCCATAGACCAAGTAGCCAGCCTTGATTTCGGTCGGAACTTTCGGGGAGTTAAAAGTCAAGATTACATTTTTAGACTTAATCAAGGAACCAGCGCGCCGGAACAGCATACGACGTGCAACAATAACACCCTGATCTGCAAGTTCAGTCACCAATTCGTCCTCACTGCATGGCAAGAGATCAAACTCCGAAATAACACCCCGAGAGGTGTTAAAAAACGGGTGAGGTGTCACTTTGACAGGAATGCCTTGAAGACTAGTAAGACTAGTGAGGTGCAGAAAAGTGTTACTCTGAGAAACACTGCAAGTTTGGACAAGCAGGTCCCCAGAGCGAAGCTTCCTCACAGACATTAAGGGGCCAACCGCAGCGTCCAAAGCTTTAGAAATGAAAAAGGGAGATCTGGTGGACAGTCTCTCATTCGGATCGATGGATTCGACAACTAAGTGTGTAGCATGCGTAGTCACAGCAATCGAGGGGAGACGAACCTTCGGAGCGACTGGTACAGCTGCCGAAGAAGAAGTTCCACATTCTTGGTCCAGGTCATGGTCTAAAGATCGTTTAAGGTTATGAGACTTGGTAGGTTGAGAAGACGAAGGAGAGTCGTTGGCAACTATCATTTTCTCAGGTGACTTAAATTTGGAGTTTATGTTTTTGGTTTTACCCATCGAAAAAAGAAGGAAGATTCGTCTGCAGACTACTCCACCCACCACCGAGCCCTACAAGGGAGAACTGGAGGTCCGCAAGCCAAGAAAATGACGCTGGACACAGTTCTGGAGCTTATACGTTGCAGATATAGTCCGTTGGCTGTGATCACACGCACTCGGCGGACACTTCGGCCTCCGGGTACCGTCATGCCAACGCCTTTGGCATGATCCCGCAGCCCCGGGCTTACCCTGCCATGCTATACGACAAACAAGTCGCTAAAGCCCTGTACACAACTTGGTACAAGACTTCTGACTAGAGGTGGGTTAGTCTCTAGCCTCCCGTTTACAGCGAAGCCGGGGTCGAAGAGGAGTGTTGGTACACAGGAGGCATTTAACCGGTCTCCTGCGACCTCAGCCGCCAGACATCCCATTTCCGCCTCACGGGTCTCCGCACGCGGCAAACATGCAGGTAGGTCTAGCACCCAAACCAGCTAAAAGGAAAAAAAGAAATCCAAAGAAGACAAATCCTGGAAGGGAACCTAAACGGAATCTCAGCAACCTACGAACTGAGCGGTTAATATAAATCAGTTAGTGGTGGAGGGTAACAAAACCACAAGACCGGGGTGTTAGTACATAACGTGGTAGCGATTAGGTAGAGTATACAACACGGGCCAGTGGAGAAAATAAATAAAAACAAAAAAGCGAGACACAAGACCAGCTAATGATCGTGGGGCCGCGACTCCCCAACAGCTGGATGAACAGCCGTCCCTGCAAACTCCAACAGCACCGAAAGAAAAAACAAGCGGTGGCATGCCATCAGATATTGACCAGTCACAAGGTCAGCTCGGGCCGTGGGGGCGCCGCTCGCCAAATAACTGGAAAACCAGTTATCCCCTTGCGGGGGTTTATTCCTTCAAAAAGGAATAAAAAATGTGAAAACCATGAACTGTTTTCATTATATGGAATTGAACTTAATGTTCGCTTAATCAAGTCAACGATCCTTTTCTAACATTAAAGAGACACTTTTTAAAACCAATTAGTTTTCTAACTGTTAATGTTACATTTTTCGAAGGGCATACAGGAAAACTCTATAGCAATTGGTAAAAATCCTCCAAATACGTGGCGTCAGTGAATAAACAAAGGCATCGCTCTTTCCACGTTTTAGCAACACACATCAACCGAAAAGTTGTTATTTGGCCACTGCTGGGAAAACGAATCCCAAATCTCTCAGCTGATGTGTGCTGCTAAAACGTGAAAAGAGCAATGTCTTTGTTTATTTATAGCAATTGAATTGATACTTTTTCCCCCAAACACACATGGTGTTAAAACAAAGGTTTATTAATTTTAAACTTCAATTCCCTAAGGTAATGCTACTAATTATGGAAGAGTGTTGGGACAAAAAGGAGAACACTCTGACCCATTAAACTGACGGTGCATAAATATATCTAAACTAAAGATAAACCACTTTTTCTATTTAACAAATTCAGAAAAACATTTTGTTTAATTTATATGCCCTAGAAAGTGTGTGTTGCAACTTGGCAGCAAAGGTAAATATTAGTGGAAGTAAGAATAAAGTATTTGCTAGTGTAAAAGTTAAACAAAACTGAAAATTATAAATGGTCAAACCAGAAATAAAACATATATCGATATAATGTTCGACTTCATATCGGTATTGTATTGGAGGCAAAAAAATATAACTCTAAATTCGATTTTGCCTGTATGTAAAAGATTTCAACATTTTACTGACTAATATTATAATGTCAGTGAATTATTTAATCGTTACGGAACATCATATAATAAAAATAAAACAATTCAATCCGTTTATGTTTTTTCATCTTTATCTTTTTGTATTTCCTGTACTATCGTGTTACACAACTTTCCCATTTTTCATAATTTAAAAAGTTATTTTGTTTAGTCTAATTTTTACTATTTTTTTAATTTGAAATAACTTTATCATGAACCTCTTACTAAGGATATGTAGAGTGTTCTGAAAGGTGATTTCTAAATAAAGTGTACATCTCCTGTTGCAAGCGGAAACTCTTCTGCAGGCTCCCACCCTCTCAGTTATTTGTCTGATCTGTGTGGAAGTGAAAATTGCATTTTTAAAGAATCCTTACTTGAAGTTAAAGAAAATTTTAAAAAACTTAAAAGAAAGTATCTATTAAACAACTTAATTTACTAAAATAATGAATGAATGAGTTTCTGCATGGAAAAATAAGGTAAAAGATTAATAGATTCTTTAACAGACCCTCATTTGTCGGCCTTCCCCGCCATTCACCCCTAAAAAAGTAATAAATAAACAAAACTTAACACATTGGGTTTACAGATCTTGTTCTGTTTACTCAATAAAAATACCATATTTTACCATCGCAAATATCTGCTCCAAACAGATGGAGCGTACACAAATTCAACTGTTGCAGTTTAGTAAGCATCTAAGTGCGGGCGATCACCGTCGCGTTAGATAGCACCAATCCAGTGGGTAGGGCGGTGACAGCAAGGTCTTCCTGTAATGACGTCAAGAACTGGTGCTACGACCCAGTTACAGAGGGCGTTGCCACAGAGGACACGTATACCACTTTGCTATGTTGTAATAGTAACAACAAATGATTTTCAACAGCTGCCGGTGTGACGCCATTTTATCTAAATCATTCTGACATAACGTCAGAGATGCATTACGTTGCACGATAAACGTCACATAATCAACAGTTTTGAAATAAGAAAGCGTTACGTCAGGTATTTTAGTTCTACTTTGTCGTTCATAAACGTCATATAGAATTTTTCATTTAGAACCTTATTGTATGTTTGCCTGTCTGTTAACCCTTTAACCGGCCGGTCTGCGGGAACAAATTGTCGCCAAAATCACCCGAAGCTTGAACGCGTATTGTCTCCAAATTCCCTTCCTCTTTCGAAAAAACTGGTCCCATTTCGGCGGGATTTCAGTGTTTCCAACATAGCGATTGCTGTCCCCCTTCTCACCTCAGCGGGTGGAACGCAACCCTGTGACAGGGATTAACGATGCCATCAAGTGTCCTTTATGCTCCGTTCTATGACCCAAGGCGAGAACAGGAAGGCCAGTCTCCTCCAACACAATTCTTGCTGAGTCGGTCGGAAGAAAAAAATTAAAGGAAAGAATTAACATGTAAAGACAGTGATGCCCACTACATTGAAAAAAAGAAAACAGTTTTACATCCGCATACATTGGATTTAACCAAAGGGGTTGAATCGTATGTAGACGAGAACACACGTTCCCCTCAACTTCCGTTATCGAGAACACCCCCTGAATTTTTGAATAAAGTTTTTCACATAACATATTACTCTTTCCTAATTTTTTTAATTTCAAAACTTTGTATGTATAAAATTTCAATATTAATTCAAAATAATTGTGTTCTATCTTTTTCTAAAACCAAATATATCGATATGAAGTTACATTTGTTTTCATACCACTGTGTGTTATCAGTGGCGCATACCCGGGCAAAACCCATAAGGTCCGTCCCCTTTCCCCACCCTTCCAAAAATTCTTGTCCATTGCTCAGATGAAGGAACAAAAATTACCTTATTCCAACGGATCCAGGAAAACTCGTACACTTTCTCATGCCGCTGAGAAAAGTGCAAACGGCGGAAAACTCGTACACCCTTTTGAAGTAAGGGGATATACACAAATTGCGTTTCGGTCCGAGATTTTGACAAAGTGTACGAGTTTTCCTAGCCGAACAAAACGGAATGTACCAGTTTTCCTAGGGATCTCAATGGGTATGTAAGATCAAAATGGCTCAAGGTTTATGTAGAACGTTTCTGACTCCTTTAATCTTGAGTTATGATTTTAATATCTCCCATGTGATAACAAGCAATAAAGGCTAATTAACAGGGGCTCAACGAATCGATATTCAGGTGCTGATCCTTTTAGAAGATTTTAAATTACAACCTTGATATTCCGTATTTCTAAACATTTTATAAAACCTAACAAAAGGCACTCAATGGATCACAAGCCACCTAGGCCGCGGGCCCTTTTAGAAGATTTTAAGTTACAACCTAGAAATTTCGTATTTGTAAACATATTATTGAACCTAATGAAAGACACACAAATTATTATTTCTCACCTATTTACAAGCCACCTAGTCCGCGGGCCTTTTGAATAGATTTTAAGTTGCAACCTAGATATTCCGCATTTGTAAATTAAACAGTGACAAACGGTATTGATTTGGACATGTCTGCTGTAGTATAAATTCCACAAGAGCCGTAGCTCTTAGATTATGCAAACGATGTACGTGTAAAAATATCTCATTCCCTTCGTCACCTTCCCCTTTAATTTTTTTCTTTAGTGACGGAATGATGTTATTGTACCTTAATGAAAAAGAAACAGTTCCAACCCTTCTTACGAAACCACAGTATACATTTCAGGGAAACTTTTTTTTTCTTTTTTCTTGTAGGGGGATTAATCTCTAGCGGGACTCCGAAGTGTAAGGGGTACCCAGGATTCCCTACCACTCATTACCTATGCTCTTTTTCGGGAAACGATCACACCATATCATATCGGTAAACGGTAAAAATACCCCCCTGAAAATACCCATGAAAATTTAAAAGCGGTAAAGGCAATGTTCCGGTGGGGCGATTTACCGGCAACCCTGCCACACCTCTTTCAGCAACTTGGAAAATTTCCACAGAAGAAAATTGCCACGTTTTTCATTAAAGGGTCGGGTACAAATTGCTGTTCCTCCGAAGAACACTTTGAATGTGTGACAATTTTTCCAGTGGGGTAGTTTTCTAAATTTCCGAATTATGTGTGGCAGTTTTCCAAGGTACCTAAAGAGGGGACGGAACTCTTTTGTTTGTCTGAATTTTTATGCGGGTTCATACGTGTTTAGGGCAACTGGCCACAAGAGTTCAAGTGGGGGGGGGGCTATAAAGATTGCCGTTTCTGAACCTATATTGAGAACTTAATTGGGAACTCCAAACGAATTTCGAGAAAACCTTCCATGTAAGCCGAGCGAGAATTGTACTTTAATTTGAAGAAATAAATTGCCGAGGATTCGAGGTACCCTTGGTTTGGGAGGGGCTCTACCCCCAACTTCCGTAATATTATATTCTTGGCCGCTGGAGTTTGTCAGTGTATCCAGGATGTTCCTCTTGAAGCGTCCGCAAGGTCCGTGCGCTGGGGGGGGTCACCACAAAATGTTAGAATGGACGTAGAGCTGTAAACATCAGTACCATGTTTTATATAATGATTCTGTACACGACCACGAATTTTCAGGAGGGTGGGGTGAATTCAGCCCCCCTCATGTGTCTAAGAGCTCTTCATGGATAACATCGAGGATACACTGACCGACTCTAGAGGTCCAGAATATAAAATTACGGAAGTTGGGGGTAGAGCCCTCCAAACCAAACACCTCGTATCACATTTACAGACTTCACCAACTGACCGGGGCAGCGGGGAAAGGCATACATAGTCTGCCACTAAACACAACATGAAGTATAGAAATTGCGAGCAAATCCCTTACCTTGAACACCTGTTTGCACTCTAAACGGCCCAGAATATAATATTACGGAAGTCGGGGACCCCCCCTCCCAAACTAAGTGTACCTCGGATCCTCGGCAATTTATTTCTTCAAATTAAAGTACAATTCTCGCTTGGCTGGCATGGAACGTATTCTCAAAATTCGTTTGGAGTTCCCAATTCAGTTCTCAAAATAGGCCCAGAAACGGCAATCTTTATAGCCCCTCCCCCCTTGAACTTTTGTAGCCAGTTGTCTTAAACTCGTAAGAACCTGCATGGAAATTCAGACAAATAAAAGAGCTTCTTCCCCTCGTTAGGCACCTTGGAAATCTGCCACATATAATTCGGATTTTTTTACTGTCACGTATAAATCGGAATATATTTGGAATTTGGAAAACTACCCCATTAGAAAAATTGTCACACATTCAAAGTGCTCTTCGGAGGAACAACTATTTGTGCCCGGCCCCTTAATGAAAAACAGGGCAATTTTCCAAGTTGCTGAAAGATGTGTGGCAGGGTTGCCGGTAAATTGCCACACCGGAACACTGCCACACATCAGTGTTCCTGTGTGGCAGTTTACAGTGAACAGTTTGTTCTGGGGGTATTTCCTTCGGGGTAACTTTCACCGCTTTTAAGTTTTGAGGGGTATTTTCCCCGGGAATATTTTTTCCAGGGGGTATTTTTACCCACATCCTATCATATTATATGCAGAGGTTTTTAGGAAAGGAGTGCCTGACCCCAGTTCTTAAACAACCGTTAGAAATAGGAAGCTAGGAGATTTGGGCTAGAGTGCCCGATAGGAAAGTCACACGGAAGCGAGGTAGAAAGAGGGAGGAAGACACCCTTATTTATTACCGGGGGTCCAGTACCCGGAGTCTGATGGCTTAACGTGCACATTGACGCGTCCGTGAAGGGCTCGGGTTTAAATCCCGCCCGGTGAGGCATGAACGTTGCGTTTGTCTTACGGCACTGGGCCACATTCTGATTTCTTATCTATTCAACACTGGCATGAGATCATTCTGATTTCATGCCACTGTTCCCTTCCCTGGAATCAGTGGCCTTAAATTTGGAACGGGAGACAGCTTGTAGCCCATCGAGTTGCTCACGGTGGTCGTTAAACCTTCAATCAAAGAAAGAAAGAAAAGAAAGATCAGAATTATCGTTCTTTTGTTTTCGTTGTAATTTACACTTTTAGGACAAACGGCATAGTAATAACACAGGAAAAAGAACTGAGGAAGAGTCTCACATCTCTATAATACACTAAATATCTCAATTAAAAGGAACACAAAATTATGAGGGTCGTTATGAGTCACAACTGGGAATGTTTACATGGAGCAGTCAAATGGACAATTATTATACGGTCCCTTTATATATTTGTGTTCAGTTCTCTGGGTGGCCAATCTCCGGTGGCCACTTCTCTTGCACCTATATCATCATTGTCGACTGTTATCATCCACTGTTGGAAGAACGTCTCCCTAACTTTCCTCCATAACGATCTGCCTCAAGTCAGTCTTCTCCATGTCCCTCCCGCATGCTTTCGAATTTCATCTATCCATCTCCCATGCGGTATCCTTCTGGGTCTTTTCTAGTCCTGTGAGTCCAGTCTAAAATTTCAGTTCAGCGTCGGTGGTCCGTTCCTCTGGCAATGTATCCAGCCCATTGCCATTTCAGAGATTTTGCACTGATCAAGCTGTCTTCCACTCATGTCATTTTCTTCATTCTCGAGATCCTCTTCTTTTCTTTCCTGGTTATATTAAGCTTCTTTTCAGTTGTCCGTATTTTTTTGAGCCTTTATTCGTTAAATTTCACGTCTCCACTCCATATGTAAGCACTGGAAGGATGCATTAATTAGGCACTTTTCTTTTAAAACATAATAGCATATTGCTCTTTAAAAATTCACTGTTTCTTCCAAAAGCACGCCGATCAAGTTTTACACGCAGATTAATTTATTCATCAAAGGGACCATCGCTTGATATCTACTATCGAAGGGGAATGTAGGTATCCGTTATCTCCAGCTTCTCCCTATCAATCAGTAATTCTTTATTTCTTGTAAAATCATTGTACATCATGAATGGAATACAGGATTACACCATACAATACAAATCTGGAAAATGTGAATCCGTTTTTTAGTGTAAATATGGCATGGATGATAAGTCAGATAGTATCCGAAAACTTGAAAATGTCGTCGTCCTGGAGCGGGAATCAAATCCGCGTCTCCCGGATAGACTAGGGCGCTATTAGGGTGACGCGGGTTCGATTCATCAGGAAACGCGGGTTCGATTCCCGCAGCAGGACGACGAATTTTTCAAGTTTTCGGATATTATCTGACTTACCACCCACTTCGTATTTACACCAAAAAAAAAAAAAAAGATTCATATCTTCAAAATTTGCTTTGTACATCAGTTTTTTCTTCTGCAAGTTCATTTTTAATTCCACTTCTTCACTCTTGTCAGCAAGTTATTGGAACATACTCTGCAGTTTTGAAGTGCCAGTTCCAAAAATGACAACGTCTTCAGCAAAACGAAGGTGAATTAAATAATCTCCATTGATCTTTATCTCTTTGTTTTCCCAGTTCAGTGACTGCATGACATTTGCAATGTGGCATTAAAGAGTTTGGGAGATACAAACACCTGATGACTGATATATTGTTTCAAACATCCGATGACTGATATGTTGATATCCATTTACCACTTTTTCTTATTTATTTAAACATATCAAACATTATGATTGTAACAAAAATTCTGCTGAAAAAGCCCAGGGAGCTTTGCACGAGTTTCATGTGTAGCACAATTTTTTTATTGGTAATTGTCATTCGTATACAAAAATGAAATATCAAGCATTTAACGGAAAACGTCGTAAAAAGAGCTTAGAACTTTTTGTTCATGCAGGCATCTAAGGATTGATGTACTACTTCTCCTATCCCAATTTTAGAATGTATATTTGAATACACCTCACCTTAAAACTCCAATGTAAAAGCTAAATTTTGTTGAAAAGTCCAAGGCATAGGAATTTTGTAAGCGTTTTAGGTTCAGTCCGTTCTTGCTTCTTAATAACATTTGACTGCAAGTTCACACTTACGAGATATTAAAATTGCTGAGTTTCTTCGAACAAGACTGTTGTGAAATTTTCAGAACTGTTCAATTTCCTTGTAACGCTAGGTAAAGTTCTGCCGCTCAGCAGAGGAAATGATCTGACTAGTTTTGTCGATTGCTTAGTTAAAATCAAGATATTTCTTAGTGAAATTAAAAATGACCTCTTGTTTCTAACAGACGTAAGAAAACAACACACATCTGAGTATTATCTTATTTTCAAGACGTGGGCATTTTTTTCTTATTTTCGAGGAGTCCGATTTTTTCTGTGAGCAATATTTCTGTGTGCATTCGTTATTCACATCGGATTAAACATAACAGACACGAGATTGTGCATTAGGAGGCGTAGGCTGTTTTTAAAATAAATGCAAGTGTTTACATGACTGTATTTATGAAAAATGAATCCTGTCTGATCTCGGGTACTGAGAACTGGTCACCGGAGAACTGGCCACCGAAGAACTGGCCACCGGAGAACTGGACACATTGCAATTTCAGTGCCATGAAATTGTTCTGCATAAACAAATTTCGTGTGGCTATATCCCCACTACTTGAGCAACTTCTGTTCATATTTTTTTTAATATTTCATTTTCAGTAAGAAATTTAGACATTTCCAAGATTTTCGGAGCTAAGACTAAGCGGAGAACTGGCCACAAAATTTTTCCGTTGCCACGTCTCCCCGAGATTGGTTATCTGACACACATAAAATGTCCGTAATTTCGTATTTTCTTATTCACGATATTTTTCTATAAACTACTACTAAACAAATTCTCTGCGAGTATGAGCAAACCCAGGAAACTTGTCGGGTGGGGGACTTAAAACCTAAAATATGAAATATGAAGAATTTCTGGTTCGATCAGGAGATTTCCAGCCATTACAAGCTACAAAGTAATCGAATTGTCTGAGGGCATCTGCCGCCTCAGGAAACTAGGGGGGCAATACCAAAAGCGTAAAATATCAAGTATTTCTCATTTCTTTTCCGATCGGGAGATCTTCAGCATTTACAAGCTGCAACACGACAAATTTTCTCAGCGCATGTGCACTCTCTGGAAACCTGTCGGCGAGATGGGGTTAATACCGAACGTGTAAAATATGAAAAATTCCTCCTCCGATCAGGAGATTTTTGGCATTTACAAGCTACAACTCGACACATTATTTGAAGGCATGTGCCTACTCCTGTGTATGTGGAGGGGGATGGGTTGAAACCGAAAGTGTAGAATATGAAGAATTTCTCGTCCGATCGGCAGATATTAACTATTTACAAGCTTCAACTCGACTAATTTTCTGTTCTGAGCGCATGTGCCTACGCAGCAAACCCGTCGGGGGGGGGGGGATTTCAAAAGTGTAAAATATGAAGCATTTCTCGTCCGATCGGCAGATTTTTGGCAATTTACAACTCGACACATTATTTGAGGGTATGTGCCTACTCAGCAAACCTGTGTGTGCGGGTTACCAAAAGTGTAAAATATGAAGAATTTCTCGTCCGATCGGAGATTTTCAGCATTTAGCAGCTACAACTCGAGACATTATCTGAATGCATGTGCCTACTCAGTAGACCTGTCGAGGGGGGGGTAGCTTGTAAATGTTGAAAATCTTCGGATCACACGAGAAATTCTTCATGTTTTACAGTTTTTGTATTCCCCCCTCCCCCCGACAGGTTTCAAGAGTAGGCACATACTCTCAGATAAGATAATACGTCGAGTTGTAACGTTTAAATGCTGAAAATCTCCCGATCGGACGAAATATTCGTCATATCTTACACTTTTGGTATCAATCACCCCCCCCCGAAGGGTTTGAAGAGTAGGCACATGTCCTCAGATAATGTGTCGAGTTGTACGTAGCTTGTAAATGCTGAAAATCTCCAGATCGGACGAGAAAGTTTTCATATTTTACAGTTTTGGTATTACCCCCCCCCCCCCACGACAATATGCTGAGTAGGCACATGCCGTCAGAAAATTTGCCGAGTTGTAGCTTATAAATGCTAAAAATCTTCCGATCGGACGAAAAATTTTTCATATGTTGCACTTTTGGTATTAACACCCCGCCCCCCGGACATGTTTCCAGAGTAGGCACATACGCTCATATAATGTGTCGAGTTGTAGCTTGTAAATGCTGAAAATCTTCGGATGGGTCGAGAAATGCTTTATATTTTACACTTTTGGACCCCCCCCCCCCCCCCGACAAGTTTCCTGAGTCAGCACATGCGCTCAGATAATTTGCAGACTTGTAGTTTGAAAACCCTGAAATCTTCTGTTGAAATGTAGATCATAAACATTTTTTATAAAAAAATTACATTAATTATCGCAGTTAAGAAAAGACGAAATTACGGAAACTTTATATGACTCAGATAACCAACCTCTGGGGGTCGTGGGCATAAAGCGGTCAAAAACGCAATTTTTATACGACCCCTTAAAAATTTTGTGGCCAGTTCTCCTGGTGGTCAGTTCTCCGGTGGCCACTTCTCCGGGTGGCCACTTCTCCTACACCCGTCTGATCTCGCTCCTCAAAATATGTAGGTTCAAAAAATCCAACTATGGGCAACTCGATATTAAGCTTTCTGATAAGCATAGCTTGTAATATTATTGAATTCTAAATAACATACAATGAATGATAGTCTGACTGGACTTCTGCAAGGATAGCGCGATTTTTTTCTAGCAAACCATTTTCCATCTCTGTGAATCCGAAATCATATGTGTTCAAAAGAATTAGATCAACTGTCTTCGTACAAAGCATGCTGATTGACAACCGACCAACTATTTCCTCCTGTTAAATTAAAGAAAATCGCTTTTGTGTCTTGTGTGTTTTATGTACTTTTTATTGCTCACACTTATATCTAACTATCTGTTCTCACTAATAGTTCAAATCGTTGATGTTTTCATTTAAAATAGCAAAGCACTTTTGAAAAATCCTAAAATAAAGTAATTTTTGAAATTTAAATTTTGTTTTCATTACCACCTAATCAGAAATTTCACGTAAAAAAATATCATGTCATATTATTTCAATTATTTTTAGGTTGCTGTTGCAAACCGAAAAATCAGTTTCACAGTGGATTTCCTATTTCTTTAAATAAAATTGCGTTAATTAAGTATTTTAAAATTAAAAGATTGTTTTCCCGAAAGTAAAATTTTTTCTTGCCAAGTTGATTACAGAGAATTACTGAAATACTCTAAAGTTTTCCTTAAATTTTAATTGTCGCATAACTACAGTTCAAGCTTCGTGAATTTATCTTTCCAAGACAAATATAGAAACTGCAATGACATCCAAACGTCTCTCCTTTTAGATTCAGTGCCATTGTCCGAACCCTTTTAACAGGTAATCAATCAGAAAGGATTAGTGTCAACAGTCCCCGTAAACGAGCAGTTTGAATAACAAAGGAAAGGGGGAATGCAATGTTCACTGTTAACCGGAGTTCGAGGTCACTCGGGTGAGCTGGGCAGTGGACAGATTGCGTACCCCGAGTTATTTCGTGCCAGCCGCTATGGGCCACTGAAACGTACCCCGAGTTATTTCGTGCCAGCCGTTATGGGCCACAGAAACGTACCCCGAGTTATTTCGTTCGAGCCGCTTAAAGGGTTAACCCTTTTTGTAGCCAATTCTAGCAATTGGTATCTCTCAATTCTTTATTCGGGAGGGTAATTATTCAGTATGACTAGATGGCTAAGGAAATATATTTTTCTTCTACTTACAGCACGAGGAGAAACAAACAAAGTGCATCTGAGACCGACTTGACAGGGAACCATCTACCCATTGCCGTCCCCAAACCCAGGGAAGCAGTGGAAAACCCCGGAAAAACCGCAGACTAGATGGCCAGCAAGTCCGAGATTCGAAAACCCGAGAAAAATTCTGTCGTATGAAATTTAATTTTAAGATTTCCCTTGCGAACCTAAAATGTTTATTTTAGATTGTCAAACCAGTTTCTTTTCTCATTTAAATCTAAAAATTGAGAGCTCTAATAAAGTAGGTAACAGTGTGTTTTTCTTATTTTATGCGCATGCTGAAAAATCATGATTGAGGAACTTTCTTTTCCTTTTTTCTTAAACTACAACATTTTCAGAATATAAGTATTTTTTCTTATCGCGGAGTGTAACCAGTTATTATTTTATTTATATTTGTAGAAGAAATGCAAAAGAAAAGAAAAACGCAATTAGATCCGTATTCAACTACACTAAGCAAGCTTAATGCTCCAAACCCTATTGGTTACGGTCATTTTCGTAACCGGTAGTCGAAAACGACTAATGCCGAAAAGTAAATTTGCGTGCAGATCAAAGCTGCACACGTAGATTCGGCTTTTGCATTGCAGCGAAAGGCAGTTCCGCTTTGTATATTACTGACAGTTGAAGCAGTATAACTACAATAGAATATATCAATGAATCGAAACGATATGCAAATACAAACCCTATTGGTTACGGTCATTGGATCGAAACGATATGCAATTACAAACCCTATTGGTTACGGTCATTTTCTTAACCGATAGTCGAAAACGACTAATGCCGAAAAGTAAATTTGCGTGCAGATCAAAGCTACACACGTAGATTCGGCTTTTGCATTGCAGCGAAAGGCAGTTCCGCTTTGTATATTACTGACAGTTGAAGCAGTATAACTACAATAGAATATATCAATGAATCGAAACGATATGCAATTACAAACCCTATTGGTTACGGTCATTGAATCGAAACGATATGCAATTACAAACCCTATTGGTTACGGTCATTGAATCGAAACGATATGCAATTACAAACCCTATTGGTTACGGTCATTTTCTTAACCGGTAGTCTAAAACGACTAATGCCGAAAAGTAAATTTGCGTGCAGATCAAAGCTACACACGTAGATTCGGCTTTTGCATTGCAGCGAAAGGCAGTTCCGCTTTGTATATTACTGACAGTTGAAGCAGTATAACTACAATAGAATATATCAATGAATCGAAACGATATGCAATTACAAACCCTATTGGTTACGGTCATTGAATCGAAACGATATGCAATTACAAACCCTATTGGTTACGGTCATTGAATCGAAACGATATGCAATTACAAACCCTATTGGTTACGGTTATTTTCTTAACGGTAGTCGAAAACGACTAATGCCGAAAAGTAAATTTGCGTGCAGATCAAAGCTACACACGTAGATTCGGCTTTTGCATTGCAGCGAAAGGCAGTTCCACTTTGTATATTACAGACAGTTTAAGCAGTATAACTACAATAGAATATATCAATGAATCGAAACGATATTCAATTACATGCGTATTATACCATAATTCAAGACGGAATGGACACAACAGGAAATCTGCAATTTAAAAAAATCACTCACACGGGTTCACTCGCGCAGGGAACAATTTGGAATTTTCATTTTCATGACCAAAGTTTCATAATTTAACGAAGCTGTGAAGGTATTTATGTAAAAAATATACAGAAGATACATACGAAGCTTTTTTTTATGGAACGTACTGTCTTTGTTTTGCATTTTTAAATTAAACAATATACAAGAGTCAGCTATGTCACCAATAGGAAAAAAATAAATATGTAAGTGCACGAACTATGTCGTAAGTTAAGTTATTTTGTGCAAAACTATAAACTTACGATGTTCTTCATTAAAAGTTGCAATTCTGAATTTAATGGTATGACATCTTTACTGCTTCCTTGAACCAACTTCACGTAGAAACATTTTCTCCTACGCGTTTCTCAGTACTGTGCGGTAAACCGTTTTACAGTAAGTAGAGGAACATATGTTTTTTATGCACGGCCGCTTAATCGATATATGCTTGAGTTTTCGCCTATTATGCTGAAAATTTGAATTTAAGCGTTTATTGATATTTGGCATTCAATGGACTACTATCCAGATTCGGTCATAATTCATTTTTTTCATGATCACATATCATAATTTAAAATTCCCTTAATATACCCGTTCTGAGCTTGTATATGGGCTCATATTATCTGGGCTTCTTTGTGTTTTACTGTTGCAACACGGAATGACTGTATCTGTTCCCGAATAAATGATACAAGTCAAAAAAACTTTTGCAGTTTAACATTAGCGGCATCTATTTCCGTAGCTCACTGTACACGTATTTATTGGTCGATTCGTATGAAATTTGGAATTTATGGGTTTTATTATGTACTGAATAGAATGTGCGTATAATAACATAGAAATCATGTGGAAAAATTCGGAGATAGATAGCTAATTACCATATTAATTAGCTTAATTAGCATGTATCTTCATAACCCATGATAGTTCACTTCAACTGCTTTCCAACGGTACCTTACTTGTTTGCATGCGACAAACGGTTCGAAAGTTAAGGGGAATGGCTCCTCTTTTTTTGAAGTCTGTATAAGAACTTTTAGAGCACCATTTGTTTTTCTCACGTCCTCCATGACTATTCGTACACAGTTATAGAGAATCCTTAAGCCCTCGTATGGTGATTGATGCACATCCTCAGACACAACTGTCTCTCTTTCCTTCCTAAAAACGCATCTGTTGAGCTTGATTGTGGTAGTGGACTTGTACACATCTACACAATTTCACCCGTAGAAAACACCACGTCAACCACAGTACACACATCAGTTGTTTAAAACAGCAACAATGTGAGTACGTGTATGTTTGGGGGGTGATTCTCTAAGCAAGGCTTTACTAAACTCAAAAAATCAACGAAAGCGAACCGAAAACAAATGTCCAGTACAGAATAAGAAATACTACTAGAAACGTACACTAAACTCTGACTGCTGAGCTTCGAAGAGTGGCGCAGTGGTCTAAGGCGTTGGCCTCTGATCATTCGTCCGAACGGGGTCCGGGTTCGAATCCCGGTGAGGCATGGATGTTGTGTTTGTCTTACGGCACTGGCTCTCTCCCTTCCCTGGAACCAGTGACCCTAAATTAGGGACGGGCGACTGCTTATAGCTCATTGAGTTGCTCACGGTGGTCGTTAAACCTCCAATAAAAAAAAAAAAAAGAACTTCGAAGAAGCTGTGAACACATCTGGAGTAGCACATTAACGACATACACAGCCATTCTTGGCATCAAGAGAAAACTTAGTCATCAAAAAATTTAAACCTAACGAATAAAATTAATAGTTGATCAACCGTTTCTTGGGGACAGTAATTTCGCTAAACAGATTCCTCAGCGTTCGTAGATTGCTAACACAAAATATTTTACCAGAACACCCGAAATTTTTTAAGATAATAATTTTAATTTTGTAATAATAAAGTGCAAGCAGAATGTCGAAATTTTCTGGAACCTTTTGCCTTATGTGTTCAAAATCAAATGACCGTGAAAGAAGGGAGAAACAGTTCATATCATACTGAATAATATTAGTATGGAAAGTTTACTTAAACTAATTTTATTAAAATATTGTAGAGAATATTCATGTTGTCAAGATGAAGGGGTAGATTAAACAAATTCGCTTTACGGGTACAAGGTTGCCTGTTAATATATCTCAGTATAACAAATATAATCTTTCCGTCAACACAATTCATTACACACTGGTTGACAATTGCTAAGGAACAACGCCGTTGTAGAATGAAACATCGCTGTACAATACTATAAATCTAATGACGTGCAAAAGCCGATAGATGGCGTTATTTAGTGTGTCTAACCAATCTCAAACATAAATGGACTGGCTGGCCGGATATATAAGGACTAATACTTTGTCCTTGTCTGATCGTTGTAAAATTCAGGATGACGGTTCGTTGTTCTTGTCATTTAAGTGCTTTTTACTGTAAAAGGGTCGTTGGACGACTCGAGGCAGGACAAAGAGTAACAGCAGTTGCTCGAGACATGGGTGTAAAGAAAAACGTAATATACCTTTTTACAAAAGCTGTAGGGAGGAGAGGAACAGGGTCCCAGATGATGATGAAGTCCGTAGAAGGACAACAACAGCACAAGACGACCGATATGTGTCACTCATGGCTCGATGAAACAGGACTGCTACATCATTACAGCTCGCTGCAGGTCCCCGTATAGCAAGTGAAACTCAGGTATTCAGTCGAAAAATCAGTCAGCTGTTGAACAAGATCGGGTTGTATGCACGAAAACCTGTGAAATGTGTCAAGATGTCTTGACACATTTCAAGACAGTCAGTGATTGTCCACATTGACGTTCGGCGATGAGAGTCGTTTCACTTTATCGAGTGACTCAGGACTTTAGTTGCTGTGGAGAGAGCGTTGAACACGCTGTCAACCTCATAGCATCCATGAACAGCTCAGTTATGGTAGACCTGGAGTCTTAGTGTAGGTCAGCACAGTGAAGAATGGAAAAACGTCACCGCATATCTTCAACGAAAAGACGGTCATAGGAGACAGATATTGCAGAGAAGTCATAGAAGGACATATTTTGCTTTTTCTGTTGAACAGTGGGTCCTAGCTTCATCTTCATTGATGATAATGCCAGACCACACAAATAAACCCCGGTGGCGCAGTGGTCTATGGCGATAGCCTCTGGCAATTTGTCCGAAAAGGGTCCGGGTTCGAATCCCGGTGAGGCATGGATGTTGTGTTTGTCTTACGGCACTGGCTCTCTCCCTTCCCTGGAACCAGTGACCCTAAATTAGGGACGTGCGACTGCTTGTAGCCCATTGAGTTGCTCACAGTGGTCGTTAAACCTCGAATAAAAAACAAACAAAAAAACCCCCTAGGTATCTGAAGTACAGCGAGGATATTTACTGAATGGAGTAGCCTACCAACTCATCCTAACTAAATGCAATACAGCACGCATTTGACGCTCTTGGAAGGCGTATTTCTATGCGATCACAGCTATCGTAGAGTCTCATGGAGCTGAATATGTTATTGACAGGAACAGAACTTTTACATACTCCCATTCTAAGCACAGCCAACAGCTGTAATATGTGTACTGCGGTCCGAGTAGGTCATATCCCCTACTGACGATACGTTGTTAATAGTCAACACTGTTTAAAGCTTTTGTTTTGGCCATCGAGTCAAACCACTCGAAAGCTAAAGCTGTGCATATATTGTATTTGTTTAATTGTCTGTTTTTCAGCTAAAATAGTACAATCATGGCCTCTGTATTGTTTATATCCCGATGTTTGAAACAAAGGTTGCACACATTTGTTGTTTTACTCAAAAATAAGGATATTCCTTTTCAATTGTCAACCAGCGTATTTAACCTCGGTATACTATCCATTCCGCTTATCGGACAAAGAATAATCCTGATGAAGTGGGGATTCAGCTTCTTCAATGTATATACATACCACTCTAATGTTCTGATCCAGCCCCTGGTTGTTAAATTTAAGCTTTTCTGTGCCCCTAAAGCATTTAAATTATTCTACTTGAATTTTGCAAACGCTATCATAACAAACTGTGGAAATTCCCAACTACTCTAACAGGTGGGTCTAGCAGAAAAAGAAACTGGTGTTTCCTTTACTTTTCTATATTTCGGTTTACTTTCTTTTTCTTTTTTTTATTTTATTTCTCGTTAAGGGTAACCTGATTTCAGAAATTCAAATTTACGAAGCACCACGCTTGCATTAATTTGATAACTTCAACGATTTAGAGTTTCATAAAAAAACTCGTTTTCTAAACAGGATGTGTTTTATACCGTCTTTAGCAGTGTAGCATGTGGAACACCCACATGCTACACAACTAAAAACACCCGCTTACCTACAATTATCTGCACTGTCGCAAACGTATTGTACGTCATAACTGCAGTAAATTCTATCACCACAAAACATATACTTAGGAAAGAGCAAGGTAACACAGGCAGGTAAAAAATTGAAGAATAGTTGAAAGTATCCTAAAACAATGACGCAATGCATGCATGTTCCTTTAATGGAGATTTCCTGTGTTTCAAAACATTTCGTAATTTTATCATCATTTTTTTTTATTCTTAAGCCTACGAACAGAATGTTTTTATCTGAAATAATCCCATGTGGCAAATATTTAAATTTGAAGCCCAAATGTGCCTCTCCAAGGAAGATACAGGGCATGTACACATAGATGCCAATTTATTTTGTACACATGCACCCGTCCTATAAATGACTCTCTTCAAAACGTAAAATGGTAAGTGGGCAATATATCGGGAACAGATAGGGCAGACATATTTAAAGAGAACCATTTGCGTAAGAATGATGGTCAAAATGGGCAAATCAAGTGATCTAAGCGACTCTCAACGTACCCTGATATTTGGTTACGTGTGTGAGGGTTCGAGAATCTTCCCAAAAGGTTGTCCTCCTAGGCATTTTAATGGCAACGGTGACGAAGATTTTTGATAATGCAGCAACAAATAAAAACATATTGCACCAGACGGCCATCCTGTGGACGAAGAGAGTTGGCCGTTACGGTCTTAGGACACTGCGACGTGGTGCCATACATGTTTAGTTCGAAAATGATACTTGACACAACAATTTTGAACTATGCAATGATTGGACAATTTGGCGCCAATAAGGTCGCTTGCACCATTTTTTCAAGTAGAACATAATGCGCGCTATGCCACCTAGTAGCCAATCATGTGCAGCTTAAACATGTCTTGGAATGCGAACCGAATCAGGAAGAAACGTATAGAGTTGTCAAGGTTCCTCAAAGATCATGACATCAATTTTGCTCACATCTTTGAGTCCGATGTCTCACCTGAAGTAAAGAAAGTCATTATTGCACTCAATAGGACCATTCTGATTCTCATTCTTACGCTAGTCTTTCGCCTGGACAGATATCTTCACAGACACGCAACAGATGGCAATGATTTTATGTCACGGACAGGTTGATTGCTAACACTGCACTCATAAACTCTTCAACAAAGTCCAGATATTCACTTCTAAGCTAAAGAAAAACGTCGGCTTGACTAAATTAGCTTCCTCTCATAACAGATCAAGGAAGTTAAGCTCTGTTAAAGATCTTGGTCACATTTTTGGGACCTCATTTCCATTTTTATCGCTGAAGACTGGAATGTCAAAACTACCATTGGAATGGTGGAACATCTAGGAGTGCTGATGTGGTACTTTCGCAATACATTACCAACATTCAAAACTAATGTAACAAGACCTTTCTCCTTGACCTGATACTTGTTGCATGGTATAGCTAATGTCATTGATTTTTCTGTCCTCTGGTTTAAGAGGCACTTCAATTAGATTCAATTTGTCACCGGACTGGAAGAAGATCATGAAACAGTCATACTGAAATTGAGTGACGACTCAGTCGACAAGCGGACAAAATTCGACATTGATTTGATTCTGTTCCAGAAATGACTCCTCAGACAAATCCACCGAAATTTTATACTACAGCTCCTTCTAACATCAACGCGGTGGTATGAGCTCTCGTTAGTTGATGCAATTAGTAAATTATGGACCATCGCATAAATCCCTGCGCTCCCCATCGGTTACCCTTTTGCACTTCTATTTCGTACAATACGGATGATTCGTGGAAAGGGCAAGTACCGGAAGTTCTGCAGCGTTTCAGATATTGAGAGAGAGAGAGAGAGAGAGAAATCCCCGTGCAATAGAAGTCGTCATAAGTTGTGTCAGACAAAGCCAGAGATAAAGTCTGTACCTTCCCAATGCTAGTCATCCTCGTCAGAATTACCTCTGAAATTTGGAGGAAGTAAGGCGACCATACTGCCCATATTTGCTCCACACACAGATCACAATGCTCAGTGATAACGAAAATGTTGGGGTTCTAGCTGGTTCAGCCCACATGACATTGAAAACTCTGATCACTCAGGTCGAACCACGGAGGTTTTATGTCACCATGTGGAAACCGCGTCTGTCATCCTTACCGAGATAGCTATGTACATTAAAAAGATAAGGGTGAAGAAACTTCCCTTAAGAAATGGGACAGCAGCAGTAACAGGAGAACTGCTGTACGACGACTATGTGGGTACAGGCTAAGATAGTGAGCACAGCCTTCCTCTCGAAACAGTTTTCAGAAAGACTGGAAGAAAGCAGTAGAAGTGTTAATACGATATAACACACTAATGTGTTTGTTTTATTCCGTTAATAGGCGTAAAATTGCAAACGTTTCGCAAGCTTTCACTGCCAACGGACAGCTTCTTCAGGTTTTCTGAATATAAACACTTAACAGAAACAGACAAAGAGTAAATGCAAATTTACTTCTGAAACATAACATAATTGACAAAAAATAAATTCATTTGCATTTATTCTTTGTCTGTTTCTGTTAAGTGTTTATATTCAGAAAACCTGAAGAAGCTGTCCGTTGGCAGTGAAAGCTTGCGAAACGTTTGCAATTTTACGCCTATTAACGGAATAAAACAAACACATTAGTGTGTTATATCGTATTATTGTAAGTGGCGTACAACCCACAATATTTGATCTAGTAGAAGTGTTGTTGCCGAAGCTGGGAATCAACGATACCTTGCCGTAGAACTGCCGTCGGATATGGCTTCTACCCTTCCAGGATAAGCTCATAGAAATAGTCCTCCCTCAAGACTTAATTTATTCTCCGCTGCTGAGTGACTAATACCTGAAGAGCAGAGATGTTTCCAGGTCAAGCGTGTCACGACCAACTAGTTGATCAGAATTATTGACATGCAAAGAATGAGTATTCTACTGCATTTGCCCTGGAAATTGCCAACGCGTTAGACCGAGTTTCTCAAGCGTGGATAGCAAAAATGCTGACACTATTGTTAAACGGAGAAGAGTTGTGGAGGACGAAGTGGGATTTCGCCAGTGTCTCTGAGCCTACTGGTATTATTGCACGGTCGAGTCACATTATTTTTAACCACCAGCTAATCTTCAGGGTAACCGCAGCAGCGTGGACAGCAGTTAGAGGGGCTGAGAGTGACTCACTAAGGTGCTGGAAGGTGCTCACAGGTATGTTCAGCCACGCTGACTCCCATGCATCTGACAGCTGCTGGAGAGTGCGTGGTGTAGGATCCATAGAGCGAGCAACGCGATAGAGGTAGTCCCACGGGTGCTCAATTGGATTTAAGTTTGGGGAATTAAGTGGCCAGGGAACTAACTACCTTCAAGTCTTTATCGTGCACTTCCAACCACTCTCGAAAATTTCTAGCTGTGCGACAATTGCATTGTCGTGCTGGAAGACCCCTTTCGCCATACAATAAACATTTTATATTTTGTTTTGTATTTTCTTTGACCGCCCATTTTCTCCTTAAGATTCCTGTTTTATCACTCAATCCAGTTTAAGAGAGAATAATAAGACTGTTGCCAAACAAGTAAAGTAAAAGCTAGTTTTTCGAGACATACAAATTGGTAATTCCATGTTCGGCTTTTTAGTTGAATTTCAGAGGGATGGAATCACACGATATGCGAAAGCAGAACTTACAGAGCATGTTGCATGAATGCCAATAAAACAAATACCATAAAATAACTTTAGGTAACATGTTAAGGTGGACGTCTAGTAATTTTGCTTCCTACACTTCCAATTGGCAAATTTCTGTACACATTTTCCTCTCAATTAATGCTTTCCCAAGGATGAAAATTTGAACATCGATTAAACTAACATCATATTATAACTTGGAATACTTAATATTTTCTAAAACATAACCATAATTATATTAAAAATCAACAACTTTTCCTTTGATGGTGTTGAGACCAGAAAAAGTAGGCGCGACCTGTACATTGATAACGTCTGTAGACAAACAAATGTTGGATTGCTTAATTATGGTTTTGTTTTAGAAAATATTAAGTATTCCAAGTTATGTTATGAAGTTATTTTAATCGATGTTCAAATTTTCATCCTTGAGAACGCATTAATTGTGAAGAAAAAGGGTATAGAAGTTTGCCCATTGGAAGTATAGGAAAGCAACATCACTAGACGTCTACCTTAAGTTTTAATGCTGTACTTTAGCGGTAATCGTTACAAAAGTTCTAATTTTACTTGAAGTGTTATGATATGGAACGCAGAATCTACAGAAAATATAGCATAAATTCCAAAAAAGCAGTACTTAGAAATTACTGCAGGTAACATATTAGACACCAGTAATGTTCTTCAGTTGCCATATCATAAGAATTCAGTGGAATGAAATCTTATGGTACGCTAACGCAGAACCTACATGATTGTAGCATAAATGTCAATAAAAGCAGTGCCATAATATAACCGTAAGTACCTTATTCAACGCCAATACTGTTCATTAGTGGCTTCCGTTACAAAAGTTCCGACTTCTCTTCCTCAACAAAGATGCTCCCACTTTTAACTTACCTTATTTATTCCCCATCAGGATATCACAAAATCTTTAAAAATTATGATAACTGCAATAAAACAATACCAAACTCCCTGAATATAATAGTAGCTGAAATTGTTTCGAGTTATTAGCAACAAACCACACAAACAGAAAGAAAGACGAACCGACGCCGTCGTAAAAATAAGCATGTTCTGGGAACGTAAAATGTATAGTTCTGTAGAAATCTGGAAGGTTTTTTTTTTCATGCGTTAGTATCGGCAAGTGTTGGTGGGACACCAAAAATTATATTTTTGTAGCACGATGGGCTCCCAACCGAGGATATGCTCAAGGCTCCAATAATTCAACATCCACATCCTCCACTGGGATGTGGATGTTGAATTATTGACCAAATTCAGAAATTAATAGAGCTTATGGTTATTTCTCGAATGATATTTCGATTTGATAGTTGCATATATACTTCATCAATCCTAATTGAAGTTACTTTACATTTATCGAACTCTGAAACTATTTAGTTTGTATTCTATGAACGTAAGGGCCCGTGCGATTATCTAAATTCATTAGCTTGAAATTTCAGTGACATTTTTGAAGGCATACTAACGAGTTAAAGATCCCGACGGAAGTATACAAGACCGGAGTTTGAGTACAGATCAATCATCGAACATTAAAGGATCCAAACCACGAATTTTTTTTTTTTTCTTTTTTTAAATTACAAATATTTAAAATATCTTGGTTTCACCTCACTTACTGTTGCGTTGCCGAGAAATTGATTGTTCTTTCATTTCCTGCTATTTAAAACTATATTCCTACATATTTTCGAAAAAGAGGGCAAATAAATGCAGGTTCCTATCCGTATATACTGGTGGGAATAACTTAACTTTGACTGTGTTGCACAGGTACTGCCATTTTGCTAGTGTAAATGTTTTCCGAAGTAAGCAGACTAATCATAAGAAAAACATCCCGAAAACAAGAACTAATTCGCATATAATTAGCAAACCGTTACTTACAACTCGAAGTACGCCTGTCTTCTACTCTGAACGTACATTTGTTAGCACAAAGAAAATGCTATTAAACATCAACGATTGAACCCGCAGGCCCATTTCTAAACTTTATTTTTATTTTTATATATACTTCTGTTTTCAAATAATTTACTGCTTTAATATTTAAAAATAAGTGTTACATAAAGGAAATTGATCTTCAAAAATTCGGTCTTAGATACATATTTATCAAATATGTTTGGAAATCAGTTTAACTGAAAAAACAATGTTGAACTTAATTTGATAAAAACCTATTTTAAATCAACAATTAGGATGGTTTCAACTGAAACTGAAAAAATAATGTTGTTGATCATAACATTTCAGAAATTCAGAGTTATGATGTTAATTTCAAATTATTTCCATTCCGCCTGTCCGTACAACAAACAATAGTTTTGTACACTGGGGTGCAAAATTAAGGACGAAGAGGAGAAATTAGCATTACAGTGGAACGAGCAGGCAGAACGTAGCGAAAGTCCACTTAGGAGATATACTAGGGTCTGGTACCTTAGGGCATGCGCATTTATGCAGCATGACGTGGGGGGGGGGGGGGGTTCGGAAGGGTATAAAGCACACGGGCGGTGTACGCTCAGCAATTCCGTAAGAGTGACTGCGCGATGTGCATCCGTTTGAACGACGTCGAGTTGCTGCCACCGTGTGATTTGGCAAACAGTCAACCCAGTAGTCGACATCTGGATGACTTTATCCGAGGGCACGTCCTTGGGAAGTTGGGAGAAGGTCGAAGAATGATTAGTGTGGCCGAGGAGTTCGGGATCACTCACAGCATCCTTTCACGAGCTTGGAGAGCATTTCAAACGACAGGAACAGCTGTCCGAGGGTTTAGCAGTGGTCTTCCACGAGCAACCACGGCGGCGGACGACCGGTATATTTTCCTACAGGCGAGAACAGACAGATGGCAGACAGCGGAAGAAATTGCAAGGTACATCCAACAGACAACTGGACGTCAGTTATCGCGTTTTACCGTGGAAAGGAGGCTGCACAAAAGTGGCCTATTTGCACGACGACCAGTTCGGTATGTGCCATTAACGTCTGCTTATTGGAAACGGCGATTTCTGTGGCGCCAGGAACACAAGAACTGGACACATCAGCAATGGTATCGAGTTCTCTTTACGGATGACAGCCGATTTAGTCTGACGAGCGATTCTGGACGTATACACATCTGGAGGAAGCAGGGAACACACAATCACACCTCCAACATCATTGATAGGGACCGGTTTGGAGGTGGCGAAGTTCTCGTTTGGGGTGGTGTCATGCTTAGTAGCCGAACTGAACTCCACATCTGCCAAGGAAGTTCAGTCGCTGGTTACCGCTATTGTACCGAGGTTCTCCTGCCACACGTGCGTCTGTTTAGAGATGCTGTAGGCCCCGAGTTCCTCTTCATGGGCGTCAACGCTACACCTCATCGTACAGTGGCTGTCGCAGAGCTGTTGGTGAGTGAAGATATTCAACGCATGGATTTACCCGCAAGGTCCCCGTACCTAAATCCAATCGAACACGTGTGGGACCTTCTAGGGAGACGCTTGGCAGCACGTCACCAGCCTCAATCACCGATTCCGCAGCTGCGATTGGCTCTACAAGAGGAATGGGCCGTGATGCTTCAACAGCTCCTTGACAACCTCGTCCTCAGCATGGACAGACGTTGTAAATCCTGCAACGCAGTCAGGGGTGATCATATCCCCTACTAAAAACTGGAGGTTTCTTGGCAGCCGCCTGTCACATGGAAGTTTCTGTCTTCTACCCAGTTGTGCTCGAAGCTACCTTTTCAATAAAGTGCCTTTGCATCCTTTGGATTCCTAGTTTGGAAGGTTTTGCTCACTTGTTCCATATTCTTACATCTTGGGGATCTTATGGTATGATTTGAGTCGATGTGTAGCACTTCTGCACGAAGTTACATTCGTCTCGTCCTTAATGTTTGCACGCCAGTGTATATATATACAAATAATATATACAGGGATGTAAGGTCACGTGATACGCAACATCCCAGCCTCTCCTTGACAAATGTTAACTCCGCCTTCTCGTGATGCATCCTTTTCCCACTAAAGATGAAGGAGCTCTGACGACCGCCAATAGCGGTATAATTATACCTTCGGAATTGGAGGAAATGCTATCCCACACTCACCAACCCGCTTGGCCAGCGTGGTGAGTTATGGCCAAACAACCCCAAAATGACTCCACAACTTAAATCTTGGCAACCTGGCAAAGGCAAAGGCAAAGGCAGCGGCCAGTGCGACATGTACCTGACAAAGGCAGCGTGCCAGAGCGACATGAAGGCAGAGGGTGCTAAGAATCACCGGAGGACTGGACTAGGCTCCCATCTTATGTAGACTTTGGCTACGTATAATGGACGCTCCCTATCTTTTGATTCGAGGCTTCTTGAATTGGAAGAGGAACTACAAAGCATCAAGTGGGACATCGTCGGGCTAAGTGAGGTAAGGAGAAAAGGAGAAGTTCTCATTGAACTGAAAAGTGGACATCTCTTCTACTATCGTGGGACAGATATTGGCAGAACTAGTGGTGTTGGATCTATAATAAACAAGAAACTGAAGGATAAAGTTGTAGATGTTGAAAGTTCCTCTGACAGAGCTGAACGACTCGTTATCCAACTCGCGAGAAGATACAAGGCTCAGATTATTCAAACTTATGCACCCACCACAAGTCATCCTTAAGAAGAAATTGAAGACTTTTTGAAGAAAATCGTCATTTAAATCATGAAGGCAAGCAGCACGTAAATATAATTATGGGAGATTTCAATGTAAAAATAGGGCAACGACAACAGAATGAAACTTCAGCAGGTAAATTCGGTCACGGCAATAGAAACCAGCGTGGAAATATTCTCGTAGAGTTTGCAGAGGCAGGAAGGTTTTTCATCATTAACTCCTTTTTCAAGAAAAAGCCACACAGGAAATGGACATGGAGACATCCAAATGGGACGACAAGTGAAATTGATTTTATTATGTGTAACAAAAAATTCGTCATAGAAGACTGCAGTGTGCTGAACAAGTTCAACACAGGTAGTGACCATAGATTGATGAGATGTAAGATGCACCTCAACAGTAAGCTCGAACGTGGCAAGCTCATGAGACAAACAAAATGAATTGACATCACCAACCTTAAAAAACATTATAAAACTTTCAAGTTGGAACTAAAAAAACAGATTCTCTGCTTTAGAAGGCTTAACATCGGAAGAAGTTGATATTATGGAAGTTAACAGAATATTAACCAAACTCTTATGGAAACAGCAACAAAATTAGCTGGGTCGAAGAACAAGTTGCATACGAACAAATTATCAGGAAAATCCGAAATGTTGATGCAAAAAAGAAGAGAGATGAGGAAAACTAAAGAAGATGTGACTTCCAAAGTGGAATATATAGAGCTAAGCAAGACAGTATGAAAAATGATCACTGAAGACGTAAGAAAATTCAACTGTGAACTAGTGAGGAAAGCAACTGAAAACAACCAAAGAATAAAGATAGCAAAGGGACATCCCAGTAAGGGAAGGAAGCAGATTGTAGCACTGAGAAAAGAAGATGGTTCTGTACCAAGGAATAGAGGTGAAATTTTGACAGGAGTGAAATATTTCTACTCCACATTATATGAAAGGGATGGTACATGTACTCCAGACATCAGGAAAAGTACCAGTACCAGAGTTCTTCCAGTCCTCCCAGCAGAAGTGTCACATGCAATCAAGAACATGATGCTGGGAAAAGTTCCAGGAGAAGATGGAATTACTGTAGACATCATACAAGAAGCCAGTGGAGAATTAGAAACGGTACTCGCTCAAATTTTCACTTGATGCCTTAATGAAGGGAAGATTCCCGAGGATTAAAACAACGCTACAATGATCCTGCTACATAAAAAAGTGACATTGAAGATCTCAGGAACTACAGACCTATCAGCCTCCTATCAGTGGCTTAAAAAATCTTCACTAAATTTCTTTCATACCGCCTGAAAGTAACACTGGACATGGCTCAACCGAGAGAACAAGCTGGATTCAGGAGTAGCTACAGCACTATAGATCATATGCACGTACTGAAAGAACTAATTGTAAGAGCGAGGGAATATGAACTTCCATTGTGCATGGCATTTATCGAATATGAAAAGGCCTTTGATTCGGTGAAACCATCAGCAGTTACAATAGTTTTGAAATCCTGCGATATTGAAGATCCATACATTAATATTATTATTAAAATTTATCAAAATGCAAGTGCAAAGATTAAGCTGTTTGAAAATACAACACACATGAAAACTGGAAAGGGAGTGGAACAAAGTGACACCATATCTCCCAAGCTCCTTAATGCCACATTGGGAAATATCTGTTAATCACTTAACTGGGAAAACAAAGGAATAAAGGTTAATGAAGATTGTCTAACTCACCTTCGTTTTGCTGATGACGTAGTTATTTTCGCAACTACTCCATCAGAGCAGCAGAGTATGATCCAGGAACTTGGTAACAAGATAAAGAAGTGGTATTAAAGATGAACTTTCAGAAGACAAAAGTGATGTACAATGCTTTTGCAAGAAACGAAGATTAATCGATTGATGGAGAAAAGCTGGAGATAACAAATACGTACCTTTATCTTAGACAGCAGATATCAAGTGAGGGTCACATTGATGAAGAAATTAATCGGCGTATAAAACTTGCCTGGAGAGCTTTTGGAAGAAACAGCATAATATTCAAGAGCAATATGCCATTATGTCTTAAAAGAAAAGTGTTTGATCAATGCATCCTTTTAGTGCCTACGTATGGACAGAGACGCGGACCTTAACTAAAATAGACATACAAAGGCTGCAGACAACTCAAAGACCCATGGAGATGTGCATGCTTGGTGTAACCAGGAGAGATAAGAAGAGGAACTCGTGGATCCGAAAGATGACAAGAGTGGAAGGCATCATGATCAGAGTTAAATCCCTGAAATGGCAATGGGCTGGACATACTGCCAGAAAGACAGACCATCGATGGACAGCCAAAATTACAGATGGGATTCCAAGGGACAGGAAAAGGCCCAGAAGGAGACCACATGGGAGATGGGTGAATGAAATTCGAAAGTATGCGGGGGTTACATAGAGGAGACTGGCACAAGATAGACCTTTTTGGAAGAAACTTGGGAAGACCTTAGTCCAGTAGTGGATTGATAAAGATTGACGGTGATGATGAGGATTATGAGTATATACATGTATATATCGCTAGGGCTCTAACTAGAATGGCGAATTTCATGGGTGGCGAGCACTAGCTAATCTACTGCACCGCAGAGGCTTCTTTAGAACACGGGCGTCAGGTCGGTGCTTACCTATGCCTCCTCCATCTGGATTGGTATTAGTAGGAATCAGCGAGAGAGAACTTTGAATGATCGCTGGGGCTCCCCTTTAGACCCCACTTTGCAACCTGAGGAGCAGACTTGAAATCGAAAAAGTACACGTGTTTTCCATTAGACTCGCCAAGAAGTTCTTCACGAAAGCGGAAGCCCACCCTAATGGACTTGTTAGGGGCGCGGTTGATAACAATCCCAGCGAATCCCTGAGGTATTCCAGAATTAAGGCGGCGATCGTTGACCCCTTGACAGAGGGAGTAAGTATGTGAACGCTAGTGGCTGTTAGACAGACCACCACCCCTTCTTTTTCAGATTGGCATCGAGATGGTGAAAACGGATTATGCTCGGGCATTTGTATTTGGTATCGTTGAGTTTCAGTCACTCCCTGGTGCGTCGCGTGTGCGGTCGGGTGGTGTGGTTTTCTGTGATGTTGTGCGGAGCTTCGTTCCCTTTGCCCCCTTCCCCCCTGGCTAATGTCACGGATCACCCTCTCCTCTCACTACATATTTCTGTTTGTCTTTCCTATTGAGTTCACTTACTCAGATCTCTTAGCTTCCTATTTCTAAGGGCAGTTCTAGATCTGGGGTCAGACACACCCTTCCTAAAACGTCTTCAAATATCTTGCTATCGGGCCCAAGTTCGTCATATGATCATTCGTTTCAGGGCCTCCTCTTTCCAGTGGGCTATGGGAGGAGGTAGACTGACGTCGACAAGAACATCATTTCAGTGCTAAAGATTTGTATTACTTCTCTCCGTCAAGGTCACAAAAAGGGGACCGTCACTGGTGGTAAATGCACCCCTGAAGCTCGAAAGCCACAAGCTTATCCCACGACAAGCCTGTTTAGCCAGCGGTGAGGAAAAATGAAGTTTTCTGTCTAATCAAAGTAAACATCCAGTGACTCGCGTAACACGCGACTGACCCATTTTTTTCATAGTATTACTATTCATCAGAATTCAGATGTACATGAAGTTACAAATCTAAACCCTTATTAAGAGGGATTCGAAGCATATTAGATAGGGCACATTTGTACTTATTTGCCTCTCAGTTTTATAGACTGCGTGAAAAATGTGTATCAAAGGAAAATGGTATTGACAGTTAGCGTTTTAAGCGCATTTCACTGTACATAAATATATACACGCTTTGCAAAAACAAAAACAATTGAATACCTCTAGAAGGTCACTCGAAATGGTGGTGCGCCAAAACGCATGGGAACCGCGCATCGAGGAGAGTATATGAAGAGCATTGTGAGAGAGGATTGTGTTTGCTTTATCCTCCACGGGTTGTAATGATGATCCGAAGTCAGATGCGTGCGCGATACCATGAATTGTGCGAGTTTGAAAGAGAACGTATAATGGGGTCGAAATAGGTCGGTTGGTGAAGTCACTGTATCGCCAGCCAGGCATTTGGCGCGGAGGAACCTGGTAAGTGGACCATGCTGGCGACAATGAGTCGAGGAGGGCACAACAGAGTGCTCTGCGGGCAGTGCAAGATACGAGCAACGACAGAATGCGACAGCGTAAGATAAGAGCAACGATTGAGCACGACAGAACGGAAAATCAAGATAAGAGCAACGACAAATCGAGCGATTGTGATAGCCTCACGAACAAAACCGAATTCGTCGCAAACAAACATTCGTGGCCAAGTAGCTTCGTCCACAGGTACGGAAGTGGCGCTCCTGACTTTTTGGCAGACGATTTGCAGCACGGGACTACATCCAAAGAGGCCACTCCGCCGCTTACCATTTGCATTGGTGTCGGTCCCGTCGCAGGCACAGATTGCAGTGATGTCGGTCCCGATCAATGTGTGATACTGTCCAACGGCGACGTGTGGTCTTTTAATACTGAGTGACTGTTTGTCCTTTAAGGCGAAGACCAGCGCATACGTGCCAGTAGACGAACCCGCTATCGCACGGAACTTGCCTTTACCGTGGAACGGCACACTGTTCGCACATATCCGGCACCCTTGGTAGTCCTCCTTACACCCTTGCGGCTCAACTGTGCTTCGACGACATTCTACGACCTGTTGTGCTGCCATTTTTATCGCAGAATCACTGATCAATTTTCCTAAATGATAATGTCCGGCCACATACAACACGGATCTATAAGTCCTGAGTCAGTTTAGTTGTACCCTTCCATTGCCATCCAGATCGCCCGACCTCTCATCGGAAAAATATCGTTTGGGGCGTGATGGGACACAACTTACGTGCATTCCAGAATGTCGGCGAGCTGGTGCGGAATGTGGACACCATCCAGCATGCTATACCTCAGAACAAAATATATGAACTATATGCTTCTAAACGACGCCGGGTAACTCCTCTGGAATTGCAGTCATCACTTTTGCTAGCTATGTATATTTCACATAAATTTTCAACTCGATTGGATGATTCTGCCTGAGTGCTTCGTGTTTCTTTCTTTTTTGTGTATATATAAACGTCTACTGAACACTTTTCCCCAAACTCTTCGTTCCTTTTAGGTAATTAATGTGAACATGAAAAACAGCATGGTTTTAAGCTGTCGTTGCTTCATTTTTTCGGCCTTTTCCTTTATATCAAAAATTACCATTGCTATGTGACTTTAAATGTTAGTTGACTGCATACCTATGTCCTTTTTTCAAAGATTTCGTGCTCTTGTAATGTGACATTCTTAGTAAAACATTCGGCCAGTAAGCTTTCAGAATTTGATTCCAAATTTCTCTGATTCATTCTCTCGTACAAGTCTGTTTAATGAAACATTTATTTTAGCACAGAAGATTTACACTAGAGCATAATAAGCCACGTAATCTGCTGCATAATACAATATGTATTCATGTTTGCAAACAAGTACCAAGAAAATGTTTTAGTAGCATAATTATAGTTACAAATAACACCAATACAAGATGATGATTCTTATTACAAATGTGAAATGTATTATTTGCAAAGTTCTACATTTCGTAATTTTTAATAACATGTGCGAAGATACAATGAAAAAATGATATCTCGCAATATGTTACCGTGTTTTTATTTTAGTTATAGTTGCCTTTTAACCTTCCGATCGCAGTTAAATTTATTCTCTGCTAACAAATAGGAATATGTACGCTTTTCTAAATGCGATTGCCTGTTCGTTGGTTTTCCACAACTTTCGAGCGTACAGAGCCTTGAAATTTGGGCTTAAAGGTCCTACAGGAAAGACACGTGAAACTGTAGTATAGAAGAATGGCCTAGTCAGTCCTATCCTTTGAACATATGCCCCGGTTGAATACGGTGGAGCAAAATTTACTGGCATCAGCAGGGATATGTAGATAAAAAAGTTACGTCGTCTCAAGTATCCTTACGTCGGCGCAATTATCCTTCAGGTATGTTCCTTTGTGCTTTAGCTTTACACATAATTAAAAGTGAATAACTCCAGTGGTTCCAGGAGTCAAGTGCTTTATTTTAATAAAACAGTTACACTATCATTACTAGCGTGGAATTGTTAGTCTCCTATATAACAGGAACTCGTGCCACATGATCATACTGTGACAGTAGCTTCTATGCCTAACAACTAGGGTGGGTGCATGACGCTGAGCGCCAACGCTTCATAGCGTTCATCAACAGGAAGCGGGGGCTTTTGCAAGTAGTAAGTGCTACAAGTCACATTTCAGGTTGTCTGCCCAAAACTGCAGACATTGAAAGAGGTTGAAATTCAACTCTACGCTACATATATCCGCGAACTTAGCAAATCTGATTAAGACCAGTTTCGCTCAAAAAACCATATCAAAACGCCTTCAGTGGTAGATGTGAAATCTGCCAAGTGGTACCGCCGTGGTATCGTTCCTCCGGTGGAATGTTAGCAAAGGCAGTGGTAGACAACGGCGTGTCTTTTGCAGAACAAGGTTAGCATGCGTAGATTACGTATTCTACAAAGACGGTACTTAGTTTCAATGTTAGATCTGACACCTGCCTAGTGGTACTGCCGCGGGATCGTTCCTCTTGTCGAATGTTCTCAAAGAACAGTAAAAGACAACGGCCTGTACTTTGCAAAACCAGGTGTTCGTTTATAGATATCGAGCAACATTTAGCTTTTTAGCTGCAAACGGGAAAAACTTTGGACTCAGGGTTAATTTTAATATCAGGTGGAGCAGAAGAGTTATCAAAATCCATCCACTTTCCTCCATAACTCACCTCCTTGTAACAAGAGATCAGCATTTATACTGATCTCTTACTCATGCTTGCGAAACTCTGTCTATGGCATTGCTAATATTCAGAAGGTTTACAACGGTATACTCACTTTTTTCATGTCCTTGAGAGGAGAATGGATTAAATGTGATCAACTAGTTGATAGTCGTCGCAAGTTTGACGTGAAAACATCTCTGCTCAGAAATAACACAATTAGCAGCGCCCAATGAATTAACTTTGGGAAATGACCCTTTCTATGAGCTTATCCAGAACGGGTTGAAGAGATATTGGACGGCAGTTCTACAGTAACGTATCGTTGATTCCAGGCTTTGGCAACAACACTTCCACTGATTTCTTCCAGTCTTTTTGAAGGTATTTCCAGCGGAGGGCTCTTTTCAAAATCTGAGCCAGCAAAATGATACAGCAGTCGGGTAGTAGTTCACCTCATCTTACTGAAGTCCCATCTCTTAAAGGAACTTTCTTTTGCTTTAGCGTTTTGATGTACACAGATATCACGGAGTGGCTGACAGACGAGGTTTCCTCATTGATGTCATCAAGATCACACGCACCTAATACACCAGTGACACTGCCTGACACATAAGAATTTTCATTGTCGTGATGTGAGAATTGCTCCTCCAACAAGAATCTCATCTTTCTTGTCATCACCGAACACTACAACTTGAGGAGCAAGAATGGACAGTATGATTATTTAACTTCATACAGATTTCCGAATGATGATCCACAAGTCATCCTGACAAGGATGTCCAGCATTGAGAAATTACTTCTTTCATTGGAGTGATTAAAACTGCAGATTCATTGGGTTGATTAAAATCTGCTCTGCTGTGGTGACGGTACAAGCTGTAACAAATTCGTTTTTCTTGTTACAAATCTGCCGGTACTTGTTCTTCTCATGGATCATCCGTATAATACAAAATGGGATTACAAAATTATCCTGGTTGGGGAGTACAGAGATTTCTTTAATGGTAAAGAACTGACTGAATGCAGCTGATGAGAGCTCCCATCTTCTCGTCGATGTTTGAGGGAGCTTTGACCTCCAAGCGCTGTCGTGTAAGAGCAGTCATTATTTATGGCAGAATCATATCAGTGGTGAATTTTTCCTGCTTGTCGACTTACGCGCCATTTAATTTCAGTATGACTGGTTCATGATTGATTGCAGTCCGGTGACAAATGGAATCTGATGGAAGTGCCTCTGAAAGTAGAGGCCAGAAAAATTAATGACATATGCAACACCATATATCGAGTTAATAACATCTATGAAAATGCAAGTACAAAGATTCGGCTGTTTGAAAATAAAACACATATAAAAATTGGAAGAGGAGTGAAACAATGTGACACCATATCTCCGAAGCTTTTTAATGCGACATTGGAAAATGTCTTTCAATCACTGAACTGGGAAAACAAAGAGATAAAGATTAATGGAGATTATCTAACCCACCTTCGTTTTGCTGATAACATAGTCATTTTTGCAACTACCCTATCAGAGTTGCAGAGTATGATTCAGGAACTTGCTGACAAGAGTAAAGAAGTGGGATTAAAAATGAACTTTCAGAAGACAAAAGTGATGTTCAATTTTTTTACAAGAAATGAAGATTTATCGATTGATGGAGAAAAGCTGGAGATAACAGACACGTACTTTTATCTTGGACAACAGACATCAAGTGAGGGTCACATTGATGAAGAAATCAATCGGCGTACAAAACTTGCCTGGAGAGCTTTTGGAAGAAACAGCATAATTTTCAAGAGCAATATGCCATTATGTCTTAAAAGAAAAGTGTTTGATTAATGCATCCTTCCAGTTCTTACGTATGGTGCAGAGACGTAGACCTTAACTAAAAGAGACATACAAAGGCTGCAGACAACTCAAAGTAGCATGGAGTGGTGCATGCTTGGTGTAACCAGGAGAGATAAGAAGAGGAACTCAATGAGAAGAGTGGAGGACATCATGATCAGAGTTAAATTCCTGAAATGGCAATGGGCTGGACATACTGTCAGAAAGACAGACCATCGATGGACAGCTGAAATTTTAGATTGGATTCCAAGGGACAGGGAAAGACCCAAACGAAGACCACATGGAAGATGGGTGGATGAAATTCGAAAGTATGCGGGAGTGACATGGAGGAGACTGGCGCAAGACAGACCGTTGTGGAGGAAACTTGGGGAGATATTCGTCCAGCAGTGGATTGATAATGGTTGACAATGATGATGAAGATATCAAGTAGAAAGTTGAGGCGAACGGTCTTGTTATGTTTTTTTCACAATTGTCAATGTATAGTAGAAGTGCCACACCAGCGCTGTTAGATGTTCCAGTAATCCTGTCATGGTTTTGGCATTTCAATCTCCAGCGACAACAATGCGAATGTGTTTCCCACAGATGATACTAAGATCTTTATCAGAGGATACCTTCCCTGAACTGTTACGAAAGGAAGCTAAATTAATCAAGTAGGAATCTTATTTTAGCTTAACAGTCAGAATATCGACATCGTTGAGAACTTACAAGAGCGCCGTATTAGCTGTCATCCCGTTCGTGATATAAATTAATTACTCTTTGCTGAGTGTATGTGAAAGTCTCTGTCTTGCCAAAAGACTTGATAGTTTACAATATTGATGCTGTTGACTTCACCTGAGAGTTTGAATTCAAAAGTAAGGACCAAATTGATGTCATCTTTGAGCAACCTTGCAAACTTACAAAGTGTATTCCTGATGATGTTCGCATCTCAAGGTGTTTTTAGTCTACACATAATCGGCTACTACGTAGCTTAATACGTACAGTGTTGTACTTTCTAATATATTGTAAGTGAAAAGAATGGCACTACTCGTCCAGTCCTGTAGAGTTCAACTCTGTAGTTCCATGTGTAAATTTGGAACGCAAAATGTATCGGACCACGTCGCCAGTTCCGTGTGACCGCAACCGAAAATTTATTTCTTCCACCGGACCCCCCTCCAGTGTAACATTTTTTTATATCGCTCCATTCACGGTAAATCGTTGTTACGGTTGCCCTTGAATAGCCTGGAGGACGACCATTTGGAAGATTCTCGAACAGGGAAACCCGTAACGAACTATCATGCCACGATTAAAGTCCCTGAGATCACTCGAAATGCAAATTATAGGTCTCATTCTTACGCGAAATAATGCTCGTCAGTTATACCTGCCCAATTCGTACAGCACACCTCGTTCATGCATCATTTTACGTCTTGGAGTGAGCCATTTGCGGGTCAGGTGCAGGTGTACCAAATAAAGTGACATCTAGGTGTACGTGCACGTTATCGTTCTTAAAGGGGCGCAACTGGTTTTAAAATTTAAATATTTGCCACATGTGATTATTTCTGTTAAAATAATTCCTGTTCGTGTCCTCTAGAATTAAAAAAATAAAAATAAGATTACAAAATATTTTGGCATTAGGTGTTCTTCAGAAAAGCGGCATAGATGCCATAGGCATATGCTGCTTTTCATATAAATGCCATACGCCACACCACACCATTTAATAACATTGTTGGAGGATATTTGCAGCTATAATTCTAGCTTTTTTTTCCGTTTTCTGTTAGCTTGCTCTTCCCTCGCCATCTATGCTGTGCTGATACAGTTTACTGCAGTTGTGACGAACCATACGTTTACAACACGGGAGATAATCATACGAAAAGCGGATGTGGCACATGCTACACTGCTGAAAACTCTGTAAGGCACAGATGGTTAGGAAATGAAGGGACGCGCCAGTGGACCAGTGGTCTAAGCTATGGCTTATGACCATTCGTCCGTGAAGGGGCCCTGGTTCGAATTCGGGTGATGCATGGATGTTGAGTTTGTCTTGCAGCACAGGCTCCCTCTGGAAGCAGTGACCCTAAATTAGGGTCGGGCGCCTGCTTATAGTCCATTGAATTGCTCACGGTGGTCGTTAAATACCTAATTAAAAAAATAAAGGTTTTGTGGAGAAACTTTTTATTTTTAAAGTTAATAAATTATTCAAGCGTTATGGTTGGTAGAAGTGCACTTCTGAAATTATATTACCCACAACGAAAAAAAAAACGAAAAAGAAAAGGAAAGGAAACAGGATGAAACAAAGGTATAAGAAAAACCAGGTTTTTTTTCTGGAATTCCTCACTATTATGATGGTTGTGACTTTCATTGGCATAATTGCTAAACTGAGTTTGTGAATACAGCATGTGCACAAATTCGTATGAAATAATTTACACGCTTTGGTGCCTGAGGAATAAATAGATGTATGTTGTGGAGTAACTTTTATTGGAGTTTAACATAAGAATAGTAGATATGAATTGTAGAAGCTGAAGTTATATTTCAGCAGGATTGTTCTTTATTTAAAAAGGCTGAGAGCATAGAAAATCATAGAGCACACATAATGAGTTATTCTGCAGTGCAGAGATTACATTTGTTACACAAAGGAATATTAACAGTCGCCGCTTTACAAGTAAAGTGAAATTGGTTAATTGCCCGTTTAACTTGAGAACATGAATACCCTGTACAGGACATTAATGAAATTCATTTAAGTAGATTTTTCATGACAAAAATTTTCAATATGACATGTACTACTCCGTCATTTGTTCAAGTACGTTTAATTTAAAAAAAAAAAAATTAGCAACATTTTGTTTGCAGTATATAACTGAATAAATATATATATTTATAATAAAATTTTGGAAACTTTTGTTTACTGAAAGGATTTAACAAAAGCCTGGGTATGCTGGAAACCTAACCAGCTGAACAATGGCATTTAAACAAGTGTGTCCGGCCAGGCTATGGAATGTTCTATTCGTTGCTTCTTAGGGTGGCGGGAAGTAATGTGGAGGCAATATGATGGAACAATTTTAACAGACTGACAGGTATTAGTTGAAAAATGTACGATTCTACCGGCGTTTCAACATTGGTATTTTCCTGTTGAACAGAGAAAAATATCTCACTTCTAGATAGCTTAAGGGTTATACTGTATATTTTATGGTACCAAAAGTCTGTGTTGAAGCAAAAGATGTGTGACACATGTCGTTCGTGGTCCTAGAAACTTTGAAGGCTAAGGTTTGGATTTGCAGTTTAAGATGCAACCTGTACATTCTGATTTTAATGCATTGAATGACTGTGTTACATTAACCCAAGACACCACACACACACCTGCTGATATGCAGAGCCAGTAAACATGAAAAATATTCCCTTCATATGCACTCCACCTACCTGGAAAGGAGAGTAATGCCCAGTTCCCTCTACTCCGTTAGATTGAGGGCTGTCCTCTCCTGTGAATGTGGCGCTATCTAGTGTATGATGTAAACTTTAGCTCGTGTAGGTCAAAAAACTGTGGAAAGAAGGAAAATAACGAATGGTATATCGATGTAGGTGCTATGAACGATCTTCTAGAAAAATTGTATGAACTATTAATTTTCCATGCGCCATTTTCGGCGTTCTATAACTCGTGTACTAGCGTAGTACCGTGTAATATTCTTTTTGGGACAGTTAGATCGGTCTTCCAATTTGGAGCCGTCTGACAGAGTGTAAGGAATTTGGTATCGAAGTAAGTGCTCGGACTTTCTTTTGGGAAAAGTATGACATACATTATTTCAAAAATAATATTAATAGAACTCCACAACGAATTCAATCTCAAAATACTGAGTAATGCTTTATTATCAGGAACCTTACATTTTCCAGTTACGAGCCGAAGAAAGAAAAAGAAAGCATAGCAAAAAAGGTACTACCAATGTTCTTTTGGGAAAATAAGTGGTCCCTTTATTTTAAAAATACCATTTGCAGAGCTCTATAGCACCTGCATTGCAGCAAAAATTGAATTATGCTCCACTCTTAGGAGCTTTAGATCCTTCTTTGAAATAACGGCCGTCGGATTTAAAACAAGGAATCCTATTCTGAAATTGGTACTAGAAATGTTCTTGTGCAAAAATAGGTTGAAGTATCATGTTATAAATATTATTTATGGAGCTCTATGACGCCTGCACACGTGAAGGTTTTAACGTAGTTTTCAATTGAGTATATTTGTTTAACACTAGAGAAAGCCTTATGGATAAAATATTGATACGTGTGAAAAATAAGTTTCTTGCGTCACTGCAGAGGGAAACGTCTGATAATTTATGTTTACGCTATTTGTGTGATAAATAATTAGCAAATAGTTACAGCAGATTGGGAGAGTATTTAAAATCGGGTCAATCAGTGGCAGTGTTTCTCTCAGGACTTTTTGACCATGGAAATGGGGACAAATGGAACATTACAGGGAGCAAGTTTACTATATATAGTAATTACTATTTAGCTATTGAAATTACTAAGACGTAATTACTATACAGAGTAATTACTATTTTACTATTCAAATTACTATGAAGTAAATGCTATATTTTTCAATTTTTTAGGCATTTTAAAATCAAGCTTTTATTCGCAAAAACACTCCGTATGCTGAACTTTGTTTGCTGTATCAAATTGCAATGTCACTGAACGTTGCTTTCATAACAATACTGCTGCGGCATATTTAGTAGGTGACTCTTCAAAAACATTTTATGACGCTGTCCCATCTATACTCTCTTTGTCCCTTAAAATTATCACCGAACGGATGTTACTAATATCTTATGCTTTAGCGTAGTATCTGTTTTCTTCAATCAAAAGTCCAATTTCTGTGAATTTCTGAGGGGACAACTCCGACAGCTTTCTGTTTTTCTGGTAAATAATCAAGATTTGTTGAATCGCACCATTCGGTAATTTTCCCGATACTAATTATTCTCATATTTTCCTAAAGGGTTGAATCACTGTTTTCGAATTTAGAAAAGCCCGCCTCCAGCAGATCAGGTCAGATTGTCGTGAAAGATTGAAGATTTCAAAAATATCGACCTCCTTCCTCTCGTGAAATCCAAATTGACAGAAAAAGGAAAGTTACGCATCCGTATCCTACGTACAACCCAGTCTGAAACTAAATTTGAACTATTGCAGAATTGATATATCCTTCGTCTTACACATACTGAAAGGGAGCTTTATAGTCTTGAAATGCTGGTGTCGGAAAGTGTAAGCTTACCACTGGTGAAGTTACTGTTATTCTTCTAAAACTGGTCCCCTTGCTGGTCGATCCAAAATCGGTGGCAGCGCATGTGCACTTGACGGTAATATTCGTTTATATAAGGAAATGATTTTTTTAGGAATTTTATAAATTCGGCTTGCTCTGAAAAGGGTCCAAAAACATGACATTCTCCACATACTGAAATATTTGTTCTGACGGCAAAGTTTTATTTTCTCATAAATGTGAAGTTGTCTGTCTGGCAGAAAAATAAAGTAGATTGATCATTGGGCTGAGAAAAACTGTTTAGCGATGCGAACTAGTACATGAAAGAAGTGTTCTGCGGAAAAACGTCAATTCGTTTAAAATAAATATTCCAGCATATGGTCTTCAATATATTGTTTCTTCTTACATATTGAGGTAGTTCCGTGTAAATACGTATTCCAGAAAGCGGTCTGCAGTATATTGGTTCTCATTACATATTATCGTCCCTATGTTGTTTCTGGCTGCATATTCACCCTTCCAACTTCATCGTTAAGCGCTTCCAATACCACTCCTTAAGACGCAAAAGACACCGTTTGTAAAACACACAGGAAGAAATACTTCTGGAAAGCATATGGGAAGAGAGAGAGCACGGGATAAGTGAAGATAAAAGATCGTTCTCGTGCTACAGTTTGTTATAAGACACTTTTACAATACAACGATTCGCAAGTATACGGAGCTGGCGTGCTACCATCTAATGGACAATACTAAGTTTTAATGTTCATTTAGCTATCTCTTGAAGATTGATTTCGGTTCTAATAGTAAGATAGATTCTACTCTTCTATGCATCTTAGGAAGAGGAAGTAACGCTAATAAAAAAATAGGTAAATTACTAGGCAGTAAAGAATTGAATACAACGATTGGTACAACAATTACAGTGAATTTTTTATCAAGAGTAACTTTTGCCATATATGGCACAGATGCTCCCTTCACGCGATTCTACTCTTAGTACCCGCCATATGCAATCTTCAAATCAGCATCGAGCCAATCGCATCATTGGAAATGCTTTAAACGTTATTCCAGCTGTACCCTTATGAAACATGAATTCCAAATGAGACATGTGTTGGGGGTTTTGAAAACAGCATTGGCAGGTTCTTCCTCTTGAAACAAGATTTCACTGTTTAATAAAAGGCAACTCAAGGAGCCCATCGAGGTGCTTACGGTCGTCGTTTATCACCCCCCTCAAAAAATGAAAACAAAAGAAAACAATATGCTCAACATTGGATGCCCTAATGAAGACATGTTGATTGGTATGAGGCCCTAATCAAACAATAGTAATTCAGCATTTTCAGTCACTTTTCCCATTTATTATTCCTCCTATTTGAGAAACCCTATTCACTAAATTGTATATGTCCATGCAGTTAATTCCGTATTTTTCCCAATTATTAATGTAGCATTACATTTTAAGTTCCTTGTACATTTTTTTCATTCAGTTATCTCTTCTAATAGAGATCAAATTCAAAATTTCTTTTGCTGCAGTTCTTCTCTTAGGCGCCCTTCTACTATAATAATAATTGATTCCTGTCCTTTTGAGGTTTTCAGGCTGAATAACGAAAATCTTTCTTCAGTAATTTATATTCAATTATTCCTTCTGGAGGCAACATGGTAGAGTGAAGTGTAATCATCCTGATGATGTTTCTGTTCCTGAATTTAACCGCACGGTGATCTTAAACTTTCTGTTCGTTTTCCTCCGTTTGATTGAAGCAGCACTGGTCTCACCGAGTTTTATTGATTACTCCTCGGTTCACCTTTAGCGTTTATGTTTATGGCGTGATAATATTTTCGATGTCATATATTTTGAATATTTATTAAACATGGGTTTAAAATGCACATTGGCTGCCTTTTACATAAAAGGATTTGCATGGTCGTTGAAAAAAATGTATAGCAATAGTTTTCTGAGAAACCACTCAGCACAATCTCTATCCTTGTCTGCGATCGTCTTTATACCACATTTGAAGATCACGGTTTGGAAACAGTGGGTATCATGAAATTAATTATTATATTTTATTATTATTCAAACATATTACTGAAATTTATATGACTAATATTACTCAACACGGTTACTTTAATCTACATCGAACAGAATAAGTAGAGAAATGGAGCATCGAATAATAAAATAATATCAGTTGGTGCTGTATGCAAATCTTAGTATAAAGAAATATTTTTAATCTATGTCATTATTATGCAGGATTTATGGCCAAAACATCTTTAACAGCCAATATCTGTTTGAAAAAATAAATAAATTTAGTAATATGTTGTAGTAATGCAATGGTTATCAAAATGTAAAATCATAGTTTGTATCACATTTAAAAAGAAATTCCGTCATGATCTTTTCCAGAAAATTCTCACCATCGTTTCCGAGATGTCCCACGAGTTTTTGTGAAATTCGCATTTTCAGCTTTTGAACAACGTGCGCTTAGTACTTCGGCCATAAAAATTTTGAATATCCGACTCTGGTAATGTGTCCAACCTTTATTTTGAAATGCCCGATTCCGAGGAAATTTCTTTTTTTATTTATGTGATTGGTTCCTCTGATCACTTTTGATCACATTGATGGCGATACTGTTTACACTCACAGCACTCTATGACCTAAGTTTGTAACTCAAATCAGTTTTCCCCACTTCATAATTTTTTAGCATGCCATCCATCTCACAGTACTGACATCAACACAGAGATTCCCGTCAGATGCTTTCAAACTTCGATTATTGTCGATGGGAGAGGCTTTATCTGCAATGAGGAATTTAATAACACTTCGAATTTTGACACATAATGAGAAGAACATGCACCAATCTGAGGATCTCTTTCCCAGCATGGCTGAGATGGCTGAGAAAGAAATTCATGCGACTGCCCAACACTGGTTCTATGTGGATTTATCCAACGAAAACTGAATGTTGCAGTGGAAACAAAGTTTTCAGCCGACCTCCTTTAGATACAGTTCTTCACTCGCGGCTGCTAAAGCTAACTTTTATTTGCAAAGTGCAAGATACTGAGTTTCCGCTTCTACTGTACAATATAGAGGCAGTCTAACCTTTGGTATTCGAGCTTGAACAAAGGATTAAAAACTGCACAGCTGTTCTAATTGTTGAACCTACATAAGTTTAAAAAATAAGAATCACAGTTACTGTGACATTTATGAAATTACCAATATTCGTATTTTACTGACTTCATTTTCATTATTGCAGCCAGCTATGAGAGTTAGAGAGGCTATACCTCGAGGATTTTAACTATGGGTTGGAGAATAACCGGACAGTCAAATGGTTTAGGAACCAAGCTTTGTTCCTTTTTTTCTTAGGGTGATATTCCTGATGCCATGATTAGCTGTAAGTTTCCTTTGTTCTGCTTCCTTTTGCGGTGGCAAATTCTGCGTGTTCATGGAAACTTCCCGACACATTGCTTCTCATTAGTGCGGAGAAAAATTGAAGAAACTTGAGTATTTTCGGTGAAGAAGCTCTAACAGCCTGCAATCCATTGTACAATTAGGTTTAACAAAAGCACAGTCCTTTTTTTTAATCCCATACTCATTCATAAACTTTGTAACGCATATAACATTTTCTAATCTTAAGTGAAATACATCATTATTGCTGTGTATCATTTTTCTACAAACCTTATGTAATTATTGATTTTTTTAGGTGCTTACTTCGAATTGAGCACTCGTCCTTTTCGTGATATACCCGCAAATTTAAAATGACGGCGACTACAACCATTTTTCAAATTTCATAGGATACAGTTGAACAGAAAAATTGATTCAGAAAAAGGCACCGAAACGTAGGAAATTTTGAAATAGCGAATGTCTTACAGTTCAAAGAAATTTGGGTATCGCCACCTAATTAAAGACCAGTTTTGTTGTACCTTGTTATCTCTTTACTGGCGGTCAAGCTATTTCTTTTAAGGCTGATCCAGAATGTCGAATGCGAATCCGTGAGGCTCAGCTGCTCTCGCGAAGTGGAAAAACATTCTTTTTTTTTTTTACATAATAGACGGATATACGAATCGCAGGTAATAAAACGTTTATTAGATCTGCTCGATTTGGAAGCAGACACATAGAAGCCTAATAAGCAGAAAAAAAAAGATCTTAATAAGACAGGTATACAAAATCACAGTTTTGCCTAAATCGTTGTTGTACATTTCTCGTTAGAAATTTGATTATTAAAAGCTCGGCTACCCTGAATAGCCGACACACAATTGCAGTTAATGATATTTAGAAAACAAAAATTTAATAACCCTATAGATAAAGTTTACCATTTATTCAGAATTTATGCTGCAAAAAAGGCTCCGAAGCAGCGCAAACAGAAATTTCAGCCAGTTTAACTTTTTTTTTTTGGGGGGGGTCAATTACACCCAGCAACTCGTCGTATGGTATACACGAATAAGGATGATTACGACGCAACTACCTACATCCCATGAAATTTTGTTCTCCTAATCAAAAAACAAAGTAATTTAGATTAAACTTAGAGGTGAAGATACGACAGAGGGTAGACAGGTAAGAGAAATGAAAGACTCAGATTGAAATTGCGAGTCCACATAGTTAGGACTAACTTCACGAGCAGAACTTTCAGGTGGAAAACAGGACAGCTGGAATGAACAGATCACAGAGGAGAAGCTACAGAGGTTTATCTCTCGCTTTTTGAACAGCGCCACAGTGGTCTGACATGAAACTACGATAGCGTCTGTCGCGTGATGCGGTACCACTGTCTATATAAGTAGCGCCGCAGAAGAGCCGCAAACTCATGGGCCGCGGTCCACGGAAGCATTTCAGGTTCGAACCACTAAATATCTACCGCACGTCGTTTGGGCACGTTAAGCCGTCGGACAATGGCTACTGCCCCCCACGAAAATAAATATGGGGCCTTCCTTCCCCTTTCAACCTCGCTTCCGTGTCACTATATAATCGTGAACTCTAGCTCGAATCTCCTAGAGTTGTTTAAGGTCAGACACTCCATTCCTAAAAATCTCTTCATATGATCTAAGTTGCGAACTTTAGTTTTAGACCTGGGGTCAGACACTGCCTTCTTAAAACTACTTCAAGCAAGTAGCAAGTGAGTTGTATACTTAACCACCATCCTCTTTCTTTTTCCAGTTGGCGTGAGACGATGGCTACTGATTGCTTCTCCATAGTCCGGATATGGTTTTTATGAGTTTCACTCCTGACTGGAGGCTTCGGTGGCTGCGTGGTTGTGGCTCCCCTCTCTTTCCCTCTGTTCCCTTCTCCTAGGTCTGGTGTCACAGTTTGCTGTCACGAATTCTTCAGATTCGATTTTTAGTGACCTCACTTACTTAATTCTTTTAGCTCCCAGTTTCTAAGGGCAGTTTTAGAAATGGGGTCAGACACTCTTTTCCTAAAACTACTTTAAACAAGTGGCAAGTGAGTTGGAAACTCTTGAAAAAAAAAAAGAAAAAAGAAAGGCAGACTCCCACGGTTATGGTTTCGAAGCTTTAATTAGTTCCATGTCCGCATACTGGCACGCTATCCTATTGAGTTTTTTTAAGCCAAATTGTTGCTATGAGCCCTTATGAAGGATTTACCTCTGGTCTCCTACTACGGGATAGACGACTGAATGCGCCCGTATAGCACATGGTAAGTATGCAGCATGGTTCACATCAAATTTTCATGCCATGACCTAATACAATGTGGGGTCAGAAGGCCATTGCTCTAACAAATATAACATTAGCCGTGTGGTGCCTACTTTAAATAAAGTGTGTTTTAATAATCCGACTTCAGACTCTTTAGGTTATTAACATACCTTAAATACAGAATCTACGAATACTATGCAAAGTCAAACCAAAGCAAAAAATTGTGCGTATCTCGTTGTACAGAAAAAAAGAAACATCGCAAATAACGTGATCCCTGGATCAGGCCCGTACACAGGATTACATTTCTGACGGACGAAGGGGAGGATAATTACTTTGAATAATCCACCCACAAAAACATTTGGACACAAGCTTATATATATGTGGATATTTGTCTAAAAAGTAATTGCAAAAAGCGGCACCAGACGAACATCGGCGCGTGTCATAAAGCAAGATGCCGTTTCTGTGCATCCTACTGTATTATATAATTGTCAAATATAAGTTATGTTTGTTATTTTGTGTCTTCTTTATTTGTTGAAGACTGATTCAATACGAATGATAATATCCCAAACTTAGCAAATGTTTAGATTTTTTCAAATACAACGACAGCTTTCTTTAGATTATTAGGGAGATGGAGAATAAGTTGCAATGAGAATGGTTTAATTTCCCTCAGAAATGGTTTGGCGACGTCTGTGGTCTTCATGTTCCACTAGTTTGCACAATAAGGTCTGCAACATAAGAGGTTCTCCTAGCTCCCGTTTTGCAAACCACTAGGGTAGCGCAGTGGTCTAAGCGATGGCTTCTGATCACTCGTCCGAGATCGGTCCGGCTTCGAATACCGGTGAGGCATGGATGTTGTATTTGTCTTAAGCCAGTGGCTCTAAATTAGAAGGACACTAAATTTCTCGAGGATAGAGAGACTTACTTCACAATGTTCCAGCATGAGTGTTGGGTCAGCGCTGTTTCTTTCCGCACTTCTTCGGAATTTCGTCACGTATTTAAATCCCTACTGGCTTCCTTTTTTGGCTCAATTCTTTTTCTTTCTTGGAATGCAAATTTTACTGTTTTCTTTGCATACACAATAGCACTTTTCCTTATTTGTTTTGACAATTTCTTTGTAAGATGTTATGAGTTCGAAATTTCGAGATGAAAGCTGGAACTTTATGAATTTCAAATATGATGTACAAAATTATTGTTATTTATACGGACAGGCGGAATGGAAATAGTTTGAAATTAGCATTATATTTCTGGAACACTGAAAATAGTAAATGTAAATAGTCTTGAAACGTAAATGTAAATAGTCTTTAACTGTAAATAGTCTTGAAATCAAGACTATTTACAGTTAAAACCATCCTAATTGTTGATTTAAAATTCATTTTTATCAGTAATCATATTAACATTTATTTTACAGTTGAATTTATTTCCATCAATTTTTGAGAAACAATTATCAAAAATCCGATTCGACAAAAATGAATATTTACCTATGGAACACTATTTCTGTGAATTTAATTACACGAAATAGTTTGAAATTTTAAATATATATAAAAGCATAATACAGTCAAGTGGTGTCCTTTTCTTCAGTGTTAAACATTTGAATTAAATTCATGCAGGCATCTTCAAAGGCAAAACGGACGTGCTGGTTCAGGAATAAAAAAATCTGCGTGTTATGTCGAGTTGCAACTTCCATATGAAGTATTTAAAATCATCGGGATGATAGTGCTGGTAACTTAATAAACATTTATTATAGAATGGTAGTTTCGTGAATAACACCATGAAAGTTTTTTTATTGATACCGGTATATACAAAATAATCTGCAGAAATGTGCACTCTTTTTCGAAAATATGTAAGATTATAATTTTAAAGTACTAGGAAATGAAATAATATTTCGACAACGTTATAGTCAGCGTGGTGAATCCGGCATACGATAAACGTTTGTAATGTTTTTTAATCTTCCTGATTAGGATCATAAAAATTTTGGTTATAGCTCTGTACTCAAACTTATGTTTTGAATACTTCCATTAAAGTGGGATATTTGATTTGTTAGTACTGTCACGGGCCTTCAAAAATGTCAATGAATTTCAAGCTCATTTATTGAGACACCAGCGGGGGCTCATGCGAATATAACATGAAAAACAAACCAGTGAATTTCAAAGAGACATAAATGGCTCTCAACTCGAATTAAGATAGATAAAATATAATTGACAGCTACAAGTATTTGGAAAATCACTATAAGTGCTTTGGATTTTTGAAATTAATTACGGTAACTCAGTGGCAGATATTGAATTACTGGAGCTTTGAGCGCATCATCAGTTGGGGGATCAGTTATCCAACAAAAATAGAATTATTGATGTTCCACTCACACTTCCCGATACTAATATATGAAAAAAACAGATAGGCTCAGTTCTGATTGAGCCGTCAGTTTAGAACGTAGGACTACGACTTGCAGATCGGAGAGTTGAAATCAGCTAGCCGAGTATGGTTTCAAAGCGTTTATTTAATTTGTTATAACGAACACAGGTCTATGATTTGAAAAGAAGCTTATGTATTAACCCCCCTCCTTAGATACTTTGCGAATACAAAGCAGATTTCGAGATATACTGTGTACGGATTCTATATTTCCGTATGTTATCCTGGGGCAGACTGTTGGATATTTTCAGGCTTTCTCTGGTTCGTTGAGCTGTAGAGTTCATGCATTTCTCATCACTTGCAATTGCCTCTCGTTTTGATTTTCTGATTTCCTTTACTTTTGCTTGCGTTCATTCTACGAATTGTGCCGCATTGACGAAAATGTTAACTTGTTTACATGAAAACAATGTTTACTAAAATCAGTTTAAACCACTACGATATGCTTTTTATATGCACCCATCGTCATAAAAATCAGCGCACCAAGAGAAAGACGTCGGATTAAAGTGAGATTTTAGTAGTGAGATGGTACATACCAAGGACAAAAGTAATTAAAATATCACAGCAGCAGGACGATTTCCCGCGGACATACGGTACACATTCCGGTCAGCGTTAGTACTGCGTCGGAGCTTCTCTTGCTCGTACACATGCAGTGATACGGTACGTCAAGCGGTGATACGGTACGGTACGGCATCGAGTCAAAGAGGCGTCGTATGTTATCCTGGGACAGACTGGGCCACACGTCTTGCACCTGACGCTGTAAATCACGAACACTGGGACATGGAGAAAGCTGGCGTCAGTATATTAAAAGGGCAGGTTCTAGCGCAGGGACAGCCCTCCATAGACTTAACATTGGCTGTCCACGAGGCTGTCCCCGAGTCAGAATTTTTGTCACGTGATCGTCCCCATGATGTGCTGCCCCCTAGCGGTGCTTCTTGGAACTTTCAATGAATCTTTGTTTCTGAGGGATGGCAACGATCGAGTGGGAAAGGAGGTGGATATAAGGGGAATCCAACTCCATGTGTTGCCCCTAGCGGTGCTTTTTGGAACTTTCAATGGAACTTTGTTTTTGAGGGATGGCAACGACCGAGAGGGAAAGGGGTGGATATAGGGGATGTCAACTCGATGTGCTGCCCCCGAGTCAGAATTTTTGTCACGCGATCGCCCCCATGATGTGCTGACCCCTAGCGGTGCTTCTTGGAACTTTCAATGAATCTTTGTTTTTGAGGGATGGCAACGATCGAGTGGGAAAGTGGGTGGATATAGGGGGATGTCAACTCGATGTGCTACCCCGTAGCGGTGCTTTTTGGAACTTTCGATGGATATTTGATTTTGAGGGATGGCAACAACCGAGTGGGTCCGTTGGGATTTTTTGTATTTATTCCAGTGGTTTTCAAGCGGGATTTTTCCTCCTCTTCGATGTTATTTTTCACCGGAAGAAATTTTTACGTAACGATGCTATGGAATTTTCTCTCCAATGGAGTAAAAATGCTCTAATGGTCTTAGCAAGGTCCTAACTCACGATGATTTGGTTTCAAAAAATTGGTCAGGTGGTCTCGTGTACAACGTATTCACTCTATTTTTTTTAATTACTTTTACATTATTTCTTCATGGTTTTTTTTTTATATATTTTTTGTATGTTTTGAGGGAGTTTTTTCGTGCAGATGTAATGAATTTTCTTGGGAACTTTTCTTTTTCATACATTTCATTTTATTTCAGACCATGAGACGGGGAAATGCTTCTTTAGAAACGATTTCGTTCCTGTTCGCAGTAACTATTGGACTTTGACAAAATTTTTGGGAAATCAAGCGGAAATGTAGACGTGTTAATTCTTAGACTTTCGCCCTTCCAGTATTTTTTTTTCTAGTCGTAATATTTTCATTTACAATGTATTCCCGCTCTTTTCATTTTTATAACTTTTACGTTATTTCTTCATGAATTTTTTTATATTTTTTGTATGTTTTGAGGGAGTTTTTTTGTGTAGATGTAATGAATTTTCTTGGGAACTTTTCTTTATCATACATTAAATTTTATTTCAGACCATGAGACAGGGAAATGCTTCTTTAGAAACGATTTCGTTCCTGTTCGCAGTAATTATTGGAATTTGTCATTTTTTTTTTTTTTTGTTAAATGACTTCATGCTAATTCTGAGTCTTTCGCCTTTGCAATATCATTTTCTCGTATTTTTATCGTGTGTTCAAGAACTCTACAGGTCTTTCACAGTTAAAATTCTGATGAAACAATATTTTCTTACTTTATTTCGCATATCATTATAGCTTCCCAATTTCGCTATTTTACTTCATCTATTTTTTTGAAATTTCGTAAAACTTTTCAGTATGTCAGTAATTGTTTTCTTACTTGGTCAAACTTGTGACTCCATTTATTTGGACTCTTTTTTTCCCCATTTCATTTCCACAAAACGATTATTTTAGATGTAGCAAGTCATCAGATTTTTGTTTCCTTATATAGCATATTTTCAAACTTGCTTAAAAATATTCCTCAAAGCTTTGCATGTAATCAAATATGCATTTGTTTATTCTTTCCTAGTTTGCTATACATTTCGTATACTGTCCCAATAACAAAGCATTCATTGTCAAGACATACAATCTAAAACCTTTTTTCTTACAATAAAATTTGTATTCTTTGGGGTGTATATTTTTCTGTCTCGTCCGAAAAAACATTCATTCTAAAGGCAAAGCTAGTGATTCTGTTCATCCCATAAACATTATTTTTTAACGTTTTACTAACTCATCAGAAAAGCAGTTATTCCCCACCCCCATAGCGAAAATAAAGAAATTCTTACTTCTTTTCCATACATATCGACTCAATCTATTTCTTTTCGAAATGCTGGTCATGACATTTCAACTAAAATTTCCTACTTTCACCAAAAACAATATTCATAAACGAGCTATTTTTTTTTTTTACTTTATTTCATGTATAACTAAATTTTTATTGTTTTGTCACCTCATCAAAGTTAATAAGAACTTCCCCAATCTCATTCCTTTCCCTCATTTAGTTCGCTTTAAATTGAGATGTTTCAAAACTTCGCGTATATTTCTTCCACTAAATGTCCAGTTCTCCCGTATCGGTCCCATCATTTTTAACTTCTGTGCCTGCCGCATTTTTTCTTTAGACGTTTAGTTTCATTGACCTTTTCTTTCGTTTCAATTAGGTTTTCATTATCGTATTTTTTATTCATTGTCTCAGCAGAAAAAGCCTTCATTCTGGAGACATTGCGACTAAGTCCATACTTCCTCTAAACATTTTTATTTCACGTTTTACTATTTCGTAAGAAAAGCAGATGTTTCCAAACTCTCATAGTGAAAATATCGTATTCCCCTTATTTTACTTATTATGTTTTTCCTTCTATTCAGTGTTGTATGATTCTTAAAACTTCGGTTAATTTTTATGAAACTTCTTTTTTTTTCTTTTTTTTTTTTTTTCTGATTCAACCTATCAATCTTTTCCTATCGATTTAATTGCTCTTATTTTTCCATTCGACTTTACTTTTGAACAGAAATGTGTCTAAAATCTTCAGATGTATTTTAGTCTCTAAGGCCGATTCCTCACTATTTCAAATAAAGTCATTGTAGGATTTTAGTGTAAATGCCCCTAAATCTTTAGAACTTCCTTTTCATAGTTAGATACTAATTCCTCGAGGTTTAAATTGAAACATGAAAGAAGGTTGTTCTTACGCTCTATCCAGTGAAAGAAGAGTGTTTTTACGCTCTCTCCAGTGAACGAAGAGTGTTTTTACGCTTTCCCCCAAGAAATTAACTTTGGAATCTCCCTTCTTCTACCGGAAAATGACTATCTTGTGCGACTGCTTTCACGCGTCTACTGTTTTGCTAGGAAACCTCATGACATGAAATCCCTTTGCTTGGTTGATTAAACTAAATTCTGGTTTTGAACTTTGAGCGCAAACTCAAGCTTGCAAAAGCATAAATTTCTGAGCGAACTTACACTGTCTAAGATAACAAAAATCTAAAACTGGTGACTCAATGGGACAGAGCGTTGGAACTTTGCCGTTCTTTCAAGATTTAAGAGATCAGTCGTGAACCACTACAAGGGAAATAAGCAGACCCTGATTTAGTCCACTGTTTCCAAGGAAAGTAGAAAGCTAGTGTCGTAATTCAAAAGCTCATAACTCAAGCCTCCCCAGGATTTAATTTCGGACTGGCGATTAGTCAGATGTCAATGCTTAGACATTGAAAAATTACTTCAGACAAATATTTTCTTACTTAAGAGTACTTCAAGTCAGAATTTGTATTACTTAAGATTTCCCTTAGTGAATATTTTTTCTATCTTAAAAACTTCTAAAGGGTTGATTTAAAAAAAAAAACGAGTTCTCCCCAAAACGTAAAATTTCCACACAATTGTATGAGGAACCAAATAAATTGACGAAGCTTGAATGTTAAGTCTTTCAACCCATTTCTCTCTCTTCATGTTTCATTCCGTAAACTTTCTTCAAATTCCTATATACCCAAGAATTTTGTTAAATGTCCAAGTTCGACTCCACCAGAAATTTTTTGAAAATGATAGTTTCTCTTTTTAAAAAAAATTCCAAAATAAGAATCCCTTCAATGAAACAAGAAATTCCTATTCAAAGCATTCCATCACTCTTTCTACTTCAAATACTCTGTCTGTAAATCTAAGGAGGTGTTTTTGTTTTAGGTTTTTTTTTAAATATTAATATATTTTTCCCTCTAACTTTAGAAGATATTTTCCCGAAATGTATGTACATATACGATAGTAAAACATCGTACAACTGCTTGATGTTCAATTCACTTCACGCTGTCTTAAGGATATTCTTTTTTTTCTCATAACACATAGACATGTTATTTTTCTTTCCATTCACTTCAAAGACTTGAGATCATCTTAATCGAGTCCTTTGAGAAAAACTTTCATATAAAAGCATAAATGTAATGAAAAGGTCAGTTTTCTTAAAGAATTCATAAGAATAAGAATTTTTTTTACTGAAACAAGTTTCCCCTGTTCAAAGCATTAAGTGGCTCTTTTCGCATCAAATTCTGTATTTCCTCATCTAAACTTTATTTTTTTCTACTTCATATCGTCGTTCGTTTCTTGTTTTTCCCTATGTAACTCAAAACTTCTTTTCTTAATCTATTTTTCATAAAGTATCATTCTTTTGAATTGATTCTCTCTCTCTTTCTCTCGCTCTCTCTTTCTCTATCTCTCTTTTTTTTAAATGCATTCCTAAGTTCATATTGAGAAGGGTTTAAATTTTGATTGAAAGATCGTTTTAGGAAAAGTTGAAACTGATAAGGTTCGTTTCGGGAAAGTTGAAAACAGATAATGTTCGTTTCGGAAAAGTACATTCTCATATAGGGTTAAAAAATGGAACACTTCATATTTTCTTAGGGGCGGTTTTGATGAAACACGTTTTAGTAAAAACAGTGAAATTCCCATTGAATAACATGGGGAACTATGAAATTTAAGAAGCACGTTTTCGTTCAAGGAAAATATTTTAAAAGGTCTACATTCGATTCAGTTGAAAACGATTCTGGTAGAAAACAGAATGCAGAAAAAACAGTCACAGCAAGTTCCTGAAAGTTGAAAATAGATGAGGTTGAAATAAAAAATATAAGTTTTATATATAAAAAAAAATTCCATGAAAAATATTGGAGGGCGAATGATATCTCACATCGTCATCCATTCCACCCAAAATTAAACAAATACGTGTACTGACAACAGAGATTTAATGGACTTCGTTAAATATTGGGAGGAGTGGAAGACCGATGTGAGATATCATTCACCCTCCAATATTTTTCATGGAATTTTTTTTTATATATAAAACTTATATTTTTTATGTTTTCGGGAATCCCGTCTATGCATTATTTATTAAATTCTCATATTTTTCCTCTCTCCAATTTTAATCAATGTCGATTTTAACCGTTGCCCCCTTTCATGAGAGCGATTCCCCACTCAAAGGAAAGCATGAAGTCGAGATTTTTACCATGTATTGGATTTTACTCAGAAAAAAGTGGGTCAGGATGGGGAAATTTTGAAATCTGAAATTTCTCTGTGCGGCGAACATTGGACTAAAGTGGGTGATAAGAAATCTATTATGTTAAGAGTCATACAACAGACGTTTCTTCGTTCCATTTCGTTTTCAGCTTTAATTAAGAAAGCATTGGAAAAAAAATAATTTGACTTTGGAAACATTACAAACACCAGAAGAAGGATTTCTGTGGAATGATGGCTCTTTTCTGCTTGAAGAAACTCTCGGGGACACAGTGTACGACATGGTGGATACGAACGGATTGGAAATCTCCGACAACGACAATCAAATAAACATGACCAAAATTATTTTGCAACTGGATTTTGAGAAAATATCTTAACAGTATCGGGAAGAACTCCCTCGGAATCGAAATACTAAAGTAGACGAAGCATTTCTGGACTCAGTTGATCTTAGTTATTACGTGTGAGAAATTTTAAGAAAAAAGGGAATATTGAAATCGTACACTGTGTTTTCTTTATGGGAAGAACAAAGTATTCTATAGTTTACTGCTTTTTTTTTTGTTTAAAAGCGGTATTAATTCTGAGATGAATTCTTTCAGGGTGTCTGATTAAATTATTTCGCTTTCCGTATTCCTTTTGTGAAAAATTCAACCATGAAGAATTTCTTACCGAATACATTTTAGTTTTATTCTCTCTGGATATGAAAATTAATTATAATGAAGTCCTTTCGTTTTTCTCTAAGAATTTACCTGAAAATAAGCTTTGTCTGATTAGAGTCGATAGCATGTTCGTTGAGAGATGAGCAGATAAGGAAACAGTCACCGTGAAGCGCTGACGCATGGTGACACACCAACACGTGTTGTGGTAAGGGTCATGCATTAGTCACAGTATGCAAAGGAAACGCTTAGTGAATTTTAGTTCTGTTCTAAGTTTAAATAAAGTAAGAAGTCTTCAAGTCTTTCAAATTCTGTTTCAGGATTTTTCACTTAACAACAGGAGTTGCATTAACCAAAAAGCAGTGTAAGAAACTCCAAATTATTTTGGATGGCGTGTGGGACAGCATCCTGGAATTGTTAATGGGTTCAGAATTCCAGAAAATCGTGCTGGGAGAATCCCGAAAGTTTCAAAATACATCGATTGAGTAGTGTGAACTTAGACACATATGTAGACGTCGCGAATGCATTTCTGAAGTACTTCCACCTATTCAGATGCATCCTCCATGCCTAACTACTGAGTGGAACAGGAAAGCGATTTCAAGTTTCGTGAACGCTGTGGCCTTGTTGAATCCTAAGGAAGTAGCTCAAGCTTTTATGAACATATGTGGAAAAGTGAAGATTTCAGAAGAGTTCCTCTCTACAATCAGGGGAAAAGAACTACTTGGAGAAGTAATGATTTCGATTATATAAATTCAGAATTTTTTTTTTAAATGGGCAAGGTAGAAGGTGAGTTTGTGAATATTTATTATTTATTGAAATATAAAGCGTAAATATTTTTTAGTTTTAAGACAAATTTAAAGAGTAATTATTATTTTTTTAAATTAAATATAAGTGAATTTTTTTTTTGAAATGGGTTAAAATTTAAGCTTTCAAGATTTTTAAAGTAAAAGTGAGAATGTAAACTTCTTTTTTGAAATGTTTAAAACAGCAACAGAATGAATGCCATTGATTTAATGGGGGACTAGTGTTTTTTTCGGTAGACTTTTCTTAAGGATATTTGGGAATTGTTATCGGAAAGGGGTCTAAGGTTTTCCATTAGGCAACCAATTGAGGCGGAATTCTGACTGGTCTGAGAGCAATGCTTTACAGTATTGAGTCGAAACCAGAGTGCGAGGCTTATTTTCGGGGAGTTTGAAATGTTTCAAACTGACTCGCTTCATTCTTTGGGTTGAAAAAGAAAAAGCGCTTTCACTGAAGACCCCTAGCTTGGGAAAACTAAACAGTCTGTGTTTTATAACAATTTCTTTCCTTAGATATTTTTCCAAATTTCAACCTCATCTATTTTCAACTTTCAGGAACTTGCTGTGACTGTTTTTTCTGCATTCTGTTTTCTACCAGAATCGTTTTCAACTGAATCGAATATAGACCTTTTAAAATATTTGCCTTGAACGAAAACGTGATTCTTACATTTCATAGTTCCCCATGTTATTCAATAGGAATTTCACTGTTTTTACTGAAACGTGTTTCATCAAAACCGCCCCTAAGAAAATATGAAGTGTTCCATTTTTTTACCCTATATGAGAATGTACTTTTCCGAAACGAACATTATCTGTTTTCAACTTTCCCGAAACGAACCTTATCAGTTTTCAACTTTTCCTAAAACGATCTTTCAATCAAAATTTAAACCCTTCTCAATATGAACTTAGGAATACATTTAAAAAGAGAGAGAGAGAGAGAGAGAGAAAATCAACTCAAAAGAATGATACTTTATGAAAAATAGATTAAGAAAAGAAGTTTTGAGTTACATAGGGAAAAACAAGAAACGAACGACGATATGAAGTAGAAAAAGAATAAAGTTTAGATGAGGAAATACAGAATTTGATGCGAAAAGAGCCACTTAATGCTTTAAACAGGGAAACTTGTTTCAGTAAAAAAATTCTTATTCTTATGATTTCTTTAAGAAAACTGACATTTTCATTACATTTATGCTTTTCTATGAAAGTTTTTCTCAAAGGACTCGATTAAGATGATCTCAAGTCTTTGAAGTGAATGGGACGAAAAATAACATGTCTATGTGTTATGAGAAAATGAAAGAATACCCTTAAGACAGCGTGAAGTGAATTGACCATCAAGCAGTTGTACGATGTTTTACTATCGTATATGTACATACATTTCGGGAATATATCTTCTCAAGTTAGAGGAAAAGATATATGAATATAAAAAAAAACCTAAAACAAAAACATCTCCTTAGATTTACAAAGAGAGTATTTGAAGTAGAAAGAGTGATGGAATGCTTTTAATAGGAATTTCTTGTTTCATTGAAGCGATTCTTATTTTGGAATTTTTTTTAAAAAGAGAAACTATCATTTTCAAAAAATTTCTGGTGGAGTCGAACTTGGGCATTTAACAAAATTCTTGGGTATATAGGAATTTGAAGAAAGTTTATGGAATGAAACATGAAGAGAAGGAAATGGGTTGAAAGACTTAACATTCAAGCTTCGTCAATTTATTTGGTTTCTCATACAATTGTGTGGAAATTTTACGTTTTGGGGAGAACTCGTTTTTTTTTTCAAAATCAACCCTTTAAAAGTTTTTAAGATAGAAAAAATATTGACTAAGGGAAATCTTAAGAAATACAAATTCTGACTTGAAGCACTCTTAAGTAAGAAAATATTTGTCTGAAGTAATTTTTCAATGTCTAAGCATTGACATCTGACTAATCGCTCGTCCGAAATTAAATCCTGTGGAGGCTTGAGTTATGAGCTTTTAAATTTCGACACTAGCTTTCTACCTTCCTTGGAAACAGTGGACTAAATCAGGGTATGTTTACTTCCCTTCTAGTGGTTCACGACGGATCTCTTAAATGGTGAATGAACGGCAAATTTCAAACGCTCTGTCCCATTGAGTCACTAGTTTTAGATTTTTGTCATCTTAGACAGTTTAAGTTCGCTCAGAAAACTATGCTTTTGCAAGCTTGAGTTTGCGTTCAAAGTTCAAAACCAGAATTTAGTTTAATCTACCAAGCAAAGGGATTTCATGTCATGAGGTTTTCCAGCAAAGCAGTAGACGCGTGAAAACAGTCGCACATGATAGTCATTTTCCGGTAGAGGAAGGGAGATTCCAAAGTTAATTTCTTGGGGGAAAGCGTAAAAACACTCTTCGTTCACTGGAGAGAGCGTAAAAATACTCTTCTTTCATGTTTTAATTTAAACCTCGAGGAATTAGTATCTAACTATGAAAAGGAAGTTCTAAAGATTTAGGGGCATTTACACTAAAATCCTACAATGACTTTATTTGAAATAGTGAAGAATCGGCCTTAGAGACTAAAATACATCTGAAGATTTTAGACACATTTTTGTTCAAAAGTAAAGTCGAATGGAAAAATAAGAGCAATTAAATCGATAGGAAATAATTGATAGGTTGAATCAGAAAAAATACTAAGAAAAAAAAGAAGTTTCATAAAAATAAACCGAAGTTTTAAGAATCATACAACACTGAATAGAAGGAAAAACATAATAAGTAAAATAAGGGGAATACGATATTTTCACTATGAGAGTTTGGAAACATCTGCTTTTCTTACGAATTAGTAAAACGTGAAATAAAAATGTTTAGAGGAAGTATGGAATTAGTCGCAATGTCTCCAGAATGAAAGCTTTTTCTGCTGAGACAATGAATAAAAAATACGATAATAAAAACCTAATTGAAACGAAAGAAATGTTCAAGGAAACTAAACGTCTAAAGTAAAAATGCGGCAGGCACAGAAGTTAAAAATGATGGGACCGATACGGGAGAACTGGACATTTAGTGGAAGAAATATACGCGAAGTTTTGAAACATCTCAATTTAAAGCGAACTAAATGAGGGAAAGGAATGAGATTGGGGAAGTTCTTATTAACTTTGATGATGTGAGGAAACAATAAAAATTTAGTTATACATGAAATAAAGTAAAAAAAAATAGCTCGTTTATGAATACGGTTTTTGGTGAAAGTTTGGAAATTTTAGTTGAAATGTCATGACCAGCATTTCGAAAAGAAATAGATTGAGTCGATATGTATGGAAAAGAAGTAAGAATTTCTTTATTTTCGCTATGGGGGTGGGGAATAACTGCTTTTCTGATGAGTTAGTAAAACGAAAAAAAAATAATGTTTATGGGATTAACGGAATCACTAGCTTTGCCTCTAGAATGAATGTTTTTTCGGACGAGACAGAAAAATATACACCCCAAAGAATACAAATTTTATCGTAAGAAAAAAGGTTTTAGATTGTATGTCTTGACAATGAATGCTTTGTTATTGGGACAGTCCACGAAAAGTATAGCAAACTAGGAAAGAATAAAGAAATGCATATTTGATTACATGCAAAGCTTTGAGGAATATTTTTAAGCAAGTTTGAAAATATGCTATAAAAGGAAACAAAAATCTGATGACTTGCTACATCTAAAATAATCGTTTTGTTGAAATGAAATGGGGGAAAAAAAAGAGTCCAAATAAATGGAGTCACAAGTTTGACCAAGTAAGAAAACAATTACTGACATACTGAAAAGTTTTACGAAATTTCAAAAAAAAAAAAGATGAAGTAAAATAGCGAAATTGGGAAGCTATAATGATATGCGAAATAAAGTAAGAAAATATTGTTTTTTAAGAATTTTAACTGTGAAAGACCTGTAGATTTCTTGAACACACGATAAAATTACGAGAAAATGATATTGCAAAGGCGAAAGACTCAGATTAGCATGAAGTCATTTAACAAAAAAAAATGACAAAGTCCAATAATTACTGCGAACAGGAACGAAATCGTTTCAAAAGAAGCATTTCCCTGTCTCATGGTCTGAAATAAAATTGAATAAAGGAGAAAGAAAAGTTCCCCAGAAAATTCATTACATCTACACGAAAAAACTCCCTCAAAACATACAAAAAATATAAAAAATTCGTGATGAAATAACGTAAAAGTTATAAAAAAAAGAGCTGGAATACATAGTACATGAAAACATTATGACTAGAAAAAAATATATTGGAAGGGCGAAAGACTCAGAATTAACATGTCTACATTTCCGCTTGATTTCCCAAAAATTTTGTCAAAGTCCAATAGTTACAGCGAACAGGAACGAAATCGTTTCTGAAGAAGCATTTCCCCGTCTCATGGTCTGAAATAAAATTAAATGTATGATAAAAAAAGTTCCCAAGAAAATTCATTACATCTACGCAAAAAAACTCCCTCAAAACATACAAAAAAAAAAAAAAAAAAAATCATGAAGAAATAACGTAAAAGTTATAAAAAAGAAAAGAGCGGGAATACATAGTACATGAAAACATTACGACTAGAAAAAAAAATATTGGAAAGGCGAAAGACTCACAATTAACATGTCTACATTTCCGCTTGATTTCCCAAAATTTTTGACAAAGTCCAATAGTTACTGCGAACAGGAACGAAATCATTTCTAAAGAAGCATTTCCCCGTCTCATGGTCTGAAATAAAATGAAATGTATGAAAAAGAAATGTTCCCAAGAAAATTCATTACATCTGCACGAAAAAACTCCCTTAAAACAAACAAAAATATATAAAAAACTTATGAAGAAATAATGTAAAAGTAATTAAAAAAAATAGAGTAAATACGTAGTACACGAGACCACCTGACCAATTTTTTGAAACCAAATCATCGTGAGTTAGGACCTTGCTAAGACCATTAGAGCAGTTTTACTCCATTGGAGAGAAAATTCCCCAGCATCGTTACGTAAAAATTTAATCCGGTGAAAAATAACATCGAAGATGAGGAAAAATCCCGCTTGAAAACCACTGGAATGAATACAAAAAATTCCAACGGACCCACTCGGTTGTTGCCATCCTCAAAATCAAATATCCATCGAAAGTTCCAAAAAGTACCGCTAGGGGGCAGCACATCGAGTTGACATCCCCCTATATCCACCCCCTTGCCCACTCGATCGTTGGCATCCCTCAAAAACAAAGATTCATTGAAAGTTCCAAGAAGTACCGCTAGGGGCAGCACATCATGGGAGCGATCGCGTGACAAAAATTCTGACTTGGGGCAGCACATCGAGTTGACATCCCCCTATATCCACCCCTTTCCCTCTCGGTCGTTGCCATCCCTCAAAAAACAAAGTTCCATTGAAAGTTCCAAAAAGCACCGCTAGGGGCAGCACATCGAGTTGGAATCCCCCTAAATACACCCCCTTTCCCACTCGATCGTTGCCATCCCTCAAAAACAAAGATTCATTGAAAGTTCCAAGAAGCACTGCTAGGGGGCAGCACATCATGGGGGCGATCGCGTGACAAAAATTCTGACTCGGGGGCAGCACATCGAGTTGACATCCCCCTATATCCACCCCTTTCCCTCTCGGTCGTTGCCATCCCTCAAAAACAAAGTTCCATTGAAAGTTCCAAGAAGCACCGCTAGAGTGCAGCACATTATGGGGACGATCACGTGACAAAAATTCTGACTCGGGGACAGCCTTGGGACAACCGGGGACAGCCTCGTGGACAGCCGGGCACAGCCTCGTGGACAGCCTCGTGGACAGCCGGGCACAGCCTCGTGGACAGCCAATGTTAAGTCTATGGAGGGCTGTCCCTCGCTAGAACCTGCCCTTTTCCTCTACTGGCGTCTAATCCTGTCCCACACGTGCTCTATAGGCGAGAGATCAGGCTATTTGGCAAACCCCGAAACGGTCAAAGCATGACGTAGACAGTCGTGGGCGGAGGGGTGTTATCTTGTTGGAAAACGGCTCGGGGCGGCCCCGCCAGGATAGGTAGCACTTGGGCCGCAGGATCTCCTGTACGTAGCGCTGGGAAGTCAATGTCCATCGGATCACAGCGAGAGAAGTCCGGCTGTCATACGCGATGGCTCACCAACAGAGCTGAGACTGACTGAGCCCGAACCCGAAAGCCCGAAATCTAGGCACGGCCTGGGGCTGCACAATACTTACTTCGGGCTCGGGTGGGCTCGGGCTCTGAGAGAAAGAAAATTGTCTTCCTTTTTTTTTAAACGATTTTGTATGATTTAGCGTACGAGACGTTTTTACACTTTCTAGTTATCAAAGAGAGTTCTTCGGCAACTGGGACTAAATTTGAAAGTGAAACTCGGCAGGGCTATTCATTCCTCGCTTGGGAAACAAATACCACACGCCATGAATTACTGGATTTCTGCCTAGGAAAAGTTTCTTTAAGAACTACAGATAGTTGACAGCAATTTGACGAAATGTTGCTTCCTACCTCAGTGGGCAGCTCCTTGCTGATTCTATTGAGAAACGTACGACGTAGATTGTCCTGCTTCTCGATTTTTCCTGATGTTCCAACTCCGAATCCGGAAGAAATGAATGGTAAAAGAAAATTACAGAAGTAGATATTCATCCCTTTCCTACTCCGCAGTTGAGAAACGAATCGGTTAGTTCCAAGGGAAGGAAAGAATGGAAGTCTGAAAGAAGATATTTTTTAATGCTTAAAAAGATTAATCATAGTTTTCGGGCTCGTTCGGGCCCTGGGTCTTCCTTGAAATATAAAATTCGGTTTCGGGCGGACTCGGGCGCGTGCTCTTAAAATTGAGCCCAAACTCAGCTGTGCTTCCCAGACAATCCCTCTTGCACTTCGGAGCGTATGCAGCTGTATAGCGTGGTTGGTATCATAGCCCTCACCTGCGGTCCTCCGCAATCAGACACGGTGGTCGTCAATGCTCATGCAGAAGCGCGGTTCTTTGCTAAAACCTATACGTCACGAGTCTATAGCATTCCACGTTGCTAGCTGCTTACACCACTGCAATCGACGCCGACGATGGTCAGGTATTAATGACAGAAAACGTAAGGGCCGTCGAGAGTGCATATTCGCCTCTGTCAGACGTATGAAAATGGTTCTGACGGACACAGGAGTCCCTTGTACAGCCGCCACATATCTATGGATATTGGACAAGGACGTCGTTGCATCTGTGCATGCCGCTCTCACGATGCTACTGTCCTCTCTGCAGGTGGTGTGTCTGGGTCGTCCAGAGCCTATCCGCTGTGTCTGGGTGCCTTCTTCCGAAGTCCACTGCTGTTAGCAGGAACGCACCGTACGCTCCAACTGGCCCAAAAGGCGGCCGATTCGGCAGGCCAGCCACACTGCTATTCTCATCAAGACGATAAGGCCTTATTCAAACTCCGTCAGCTGCCCGTTCGCACATCTACGGCTACTCCTCGGCATGTATATCGCTCAGGGATCTCACCTGACTCTTTCCGTGCACATCGGCAAGAATGTGGAGTCCCCTGCGTAGAATATTTGAAGACCCAAGAATTACGATTAGAGCGCCGGATTTGTACGCGCGGGCATGAGGAATCGCACGAAATTTTAATAATTTGCATGTCTTTGTCTGCCCTCCCTGTAGCTATTCGGCGAGTTTCGCGTTAAACCCACGGTTTTTCTTGGTGCGCGGATTTTTATGACAATGAGTGTATTTGAATAGATGTCGTCGAGAACTTTAAAACCATCACACGCACAGTCGCTTTGCACTCACGGTTGTCCTGATAAATCAAGATATTGTCAAAAGTGTTCACTGGTTCACAAGAAAATGATTATTAAATATTCAGTTCGAACCCTTGTGATATGTTCTTCATATATTTCAATGAATCTCGTCGAGAACTTTAAAACGATAACACGCACAATTGTGTTGCGTTCACAGTTGCCCAGGTAGACTGAGTCAAATGCGGCGGCACACTCAGAAATTTTGCATCATCTCGCCCCCGCACAAGGAGTGAGGGGAGTTGTCGCGCGTACGTTGTATTGCGCAGTACACGAATTGGACTCCTTGTTGTTAACGATGTGCATATACTTACACGATTAGTGCGCGGCATGTACTGTACTTTTATCGCTATAATGATTTGAATTGGAACCTATTTTTGTAACAGGCGTCGGCTGTAAGTCGCCCCATAATATCCACGGACTTAGAAGTAGTCCTACGTGAAAAGGAAGAAGGAAGGTAACCGAATGATAGAAAAGTAAAGTAAACACCAATTTCCTTTTCTGCGATTCTCACCTGTTAGAATGCTTGGGATGTTCATTGCAATAATGGTTAAACTGAGTTTGTGATGACAACGTGCGCAAAAATTCGCGTAAAATAATTTAAACGCTTTGGTACCGCAGGGCTGCTTAAATTTAGGTTGCGAAGTAACACCATACTGGAGATGAACATCAGCCTGGTATATTTGCACAGAAGATGAAGCTCAATTTCAGCAAAATACTTCTTTATCCGAATAGGTAGAATTGATAGAATATCGTACGTTTAATACACCGGTTAACATTTGCGAAGAAACAACTGCATTTTAGAGGGGAAAAAATAGAGTGCAACTCTTGTGTCAAAAATCAACGGAAGCAATACAGACGTCATGAGTTTATTATTCCAACTAAAGAACAGACAGGTAAACAAACACTAATGTGGGAAATGCAAGATATGTTCAATATGAACTTTCGAATGGTTTGAGCCGATGACCAAAACAAAAAGCTTTAAACAACATTAACTATCTACAACGTATCGTCAGTAGGGTACATGACCTCCGTGGGCCGCAGTACACATATTACACTGTTGGGCATTCTTATATACAAAGTATTTAAATGTTCTGTTGAAATTGTATCCCACTCGTTTTTAAATTCCATCTCCAGCCCCTGGAATCCCTAAGGTGGCGGAGATCGCATAGCAATACGCCTCCCAATTGCTTCCAATTAGTGCTCTATCGGATTTAAGTTGTGGGAGCAGGCATCCCCGTCCATTCGGTAAAGATCTCGCTCTACTGTACTCCAGATACTTGCGTCGTTTTGTGAGGTCTGGCATTATCATCCACGCAGATAACGCTAGGAAACCCTGCGCCATGGAACAAGCGAACGTGACTTTCTAAGACTTACCTGCAAAATCTGTCTCCTGTGACAGTCCCTCCGTTGAACACATGCAGCGAAGTTCTCCCATTCATCCTTATGCCGGCCTGCACTAGGACTCCATTGCGACCATAAGTGAGCTGTTCACGGATGTCATGAAGTGGATACAATGTTCCACGCTCTCGTCCACACCAGCTGATGTCCTCGCTCACTCGATAAACTGAAACGACTCTCAAAAGCGAACATCACTGTGGACAGTCACTGACTGCCCCACGCTCTATGTGCTTTTCACCACTTTAACCGTGAACCACGATGCTGCGATGATAACTGGACCTCTTTCACAGGTCTGGAATACAAATACAACATGATCCTGTTCAATCGTCGACTAAGTTTTCAACTCGATACTTGGGTTCCATTTGCGTCCCAGAACGATGCAGCTAGATGTGCTGGTGTAGCAGTCCTGTTTCGTCGAGCCATGGCCGACACATATCAGCTGTTTTATGCAGTTGTTGCGCTTCTACGGTCTACACTATGAATCTGGAGTCCTGCTTCTGTGGTTTCCCCAGTTTAAAAAAACAACAACTACATGACGCTGTTTGTTAAATCTATATCCCGAGCAACTGCTGTTACTTTTTGTCCCGTTCTTAGCCGTCCAATGACTTTCACAGACGTAAGCACTTAAATGACAAAGACGAGACAATTCGTACCGAATGGAACGGAACCATGCATTCACTTATGAAATTGCTTTGCAAGAACAATAAGCTGTCGTCGTGACTTTTATGACGGCCATACTTTGAGGAAGTGTTAGCTCTTAAATATCTAACAATCCACTGCGTATACACTGAAGTGCCAGAAAAATTGGTGCACCACTCTAATAATTGGCAGGTCCGCCACGGAAGTGCAGAAATACGACGGCGCTTGGACTTCACTAGCTTCTGGAAATATGCTGTAGGCAATGCACACCGTACTTCCTGCAGAGCGTACCACAGTTCGGGTGTACTTCGAGGTCTCGGTTTCCTGTGTTCGATAGCGCATTACATGGCATCCCAAATGTGTTCTATCACTTTCAGATGTGGGGACATGGGTGGGAATGGCAACACCCAAAACTCAGATGAATACTCTTCTAACCAAAATGCAGCGTCCCGATACTTGTGTGGAGGTGCATTGTCTTGTTGGAACAGGTCCAACCCATCAGCATGAATTCAGGATATGAACTGGTGTACCTCGTCAGAAAGGATGCGCACATAGCGTTGGCCAGTCACAGAAGTTTGTAGGCGTACCAAGAGTCCCAGTGAAGTCCAGCTAAATACATCCCATATCATTACGGACCACCCCACCTCCGCCCACCAGCCGGTACAGTTCCCTGTTGACAAACGGGATCTATAACTTCATGGGATTTGCACCACCCACGAATCATCCCATCTGTCCGATAGAGTTGGAAAGGCGACTCGTCAGAATAGGCTACTTGTTTCCACTCATCAATTGTCCATGTGGCTGTGTTGTCCATGTGGCTGTGTTGCCGTGCCCAAGTGAGGCGCATGTCCATGTGGCTGTGTTGCCGTGCCCAAGTGAGGCGCATGTCCATGTGGCTGTGTTGTCCATCAATTGTCCATGTGGCTGTGTTGCCGTGCCCAAGTGAGGCGCATAGCTCTGTGTCGTGCACCCATCAAGGACTCTCGAGTTGGGCGTCGGCCCATATCATGCAGGGTACGTTGCACAGTCCGGACGCTGATGCTTGTTGAAGCTACAGCATTGAATTAAAATGATACTTGCGAGAGTGGTGCACGCCTATCGCGTAAAACGATTGTTGACAGCCGACGTTGATCACGTTCACCCAATGTCTTTTTACGGTCACACTGGTATCGTAGGTTGGAGGTTTTGCCGGAATTCTTGTAGTCACGTTACACCCTTAAAATGGTCGTCCCTGAAAATCCGAACTTTTTTCCACCTCCGAAATACTATGGCCGATCTCACGAGCGCCAACTATGACACCACGTTGAAAATCACTTAAATCGTTATTACTTGTCATTATCATGCCGAAAACAGCTCTGACAGCTGGCAAGGATGTCTATGGCTCTATATACGCACTGGCGGACGGAACCGAGTACGCGCATAGGTGATGTTGCTATGTATTTTGCATAAGCTCGTCTGTACCAGTTTTTTTGGCACTTCGGTGTATATGTCTGAGGTTGGTTAGAACTCTATGTAGCGCCATCTATTGGCTTCCCGCCATAATTATAGTGTGATCCACTGATGTTTCTCTTTCAAATGACATTGTTCCTTAGCAATTGTCAACCAGAGTTTAATGAGTTGTTCCGTAAGTCCAGAGAATCCATTACAGAGAAATATCAACAGTCACTCCTTTCCTCGTAAAGTGAATTTTGTTGATGTACCCGTTTATTTTGAGAACATGAATTTTCTGTACAATGCATTACTTAAATTAGTTTAAGTACATTTTCCATGATAAGATTTTTCAATATGACATTGAGTGTTTTTTTCTTTTTTATTCGGGGTAGTTTGATTTTGAAAACATAAAAAGAAATTTTAAAATATTTTGGCCATTTTCTTCTTGCACTAAATTACTACAAAATTAAAAAATATATATGTAAGTTACAAAATTTGAAGAGGCGCTAGAATAAAGTGTTGTAGATCCGGTAACGCCGGAGAATCTCTCCAGCGAAACAGTTATATTCAGGTTTTGATACGACTTAAGTTTCACCTGGTGACCAGCACGGCCTCTTGTGTTGTGCGACAGTTATAGTTTCGTTTCTTGTTTAGCAGTTTTTGTTTTTCTGTATTTAGACCTTTGTCTTCGGTTTTTATTAGCTTAGTGCTTCTGTTTTGCAGACTCTTGCTCAGAGATCACCCTCAAAACCACCTCATTTACGGAACCCCGTCTCTCTCTCTCTGCTGCAGTTTTAATGCGTATATGCTATACTTGAAGTGGTATTTTCCACGTGTGAATTTGTGTAGATCAGGACTATGGTGTCTGCGTTAAATGAAAGAAAGCGATCCGCTACCAGAATCAATCCCATAAGATCCATTTTCATGAAGCGAAGAGAGACACGTCTGTCCGACGATGCGCGTTAATCCTAATAAGAAAGCTTAAGGATTATCTGTAACTGTGTTCGAATACTGGTCATGCAGGACGTGCGAGAGCATATTGGCGTCCTACAAAACCTTAGACATATGTTGGAAAACAAGTCTGCACTAACTTCGTGACACCGAAACAGTGCACAATTTGCATGATTATTTTTTCCCGATACATACACTTTAAGGGTTGTACTACAACGTGCATTTTTTTATTTTTTCTAAGGTTTTTACTGGCACAGAATAAAGAAATGTATTTTCGTTCGAACTTCTTTGTCATTCATACTAGGAGTATTCTTCAACAGTGAAATCTTCGGTAACGAAAATTTTCAATTGAGTGAATAATTTTGATTTTTAGTGGAAAGCTTGTATGATAAAACTTTTTGAAAATGACTTTGAAAACAAAGTGTGGAGATAACTGTTGGACAACCTTTTGAAGTCTGATGGTTTTTCTAACTCGTTTTCATTTTTCTGAGGCAACAATGGTTGGTGCCGTGCTACACATCATTAAAAACGTGAAGTTTACTCCATTTTGTAAAGAGCGTTCTCCGTTTTAAATTCGATGCGATAAAAATTCCTTTTCACAAAGGCCATGAAAGAACCACAGTGTAAGAGAAATGGACGTGCGATGTAAATAACTGTAAGGTTTCCTAGAAGTGCTCCTTATAATGATCTGGAAAAAGGGGCAACCCATACATTCCTTTATTAATATTTCCTGCAGCTCATTTACCATTACTAGGAAAGTTACTGATATTATTTCCACCAATTTCCAGTTGTTCCTTGGAAAGGCTCGGATTCAGAATACTTTGCACCATATCCTTGGTATTATTTGAAATAGCTGATCACAAATGCATGTCGTATGCAAGGTTTTTTGTTACTACTAAAATTTTCGGAAGTACTTCTGAAGTTCTATAAGTATTCTTCCGCGGCCTTCTTTTTTAAGTTTCAGATTGTGCCTTTGCAGATACCATTCCGCCTTATGAAGATTACCGCAATAATTCTCTCATTGCAGTTACCGCCGGGTTTGCTTCTTTTGAAATGAGATATCTTCAGCTGTCCCCCTCCCCTTATAAACAGGGACCACACAGCTCACGACGTAACAAGAGAACGTCGTTCTAAAACGTAAGTACAAGGCTTGTTTTAAAAAGTAAAGAAATATACCTCAATCCAAAATAAACAAAAACACAACTAAACGAACGTTACAAACATCTGAAAATACAACAATTACCTACTTATTTCTTTCAGTCACTTGCTTTAACTACATTTACCAATTCATCAAAAAACCAAAATCATGTGAATACCATCCATCCAACGAAGAAATCTGTTGCCCAATGCTAGTCGGTTTACGAAAGTGTGACGTAATGTCTCCTGAACCCAAGCATATTAAGTAAGTCAATGCAACTCCGTATAAAAAGTCATCCAAACAAACAAAAAAAACTCTATTTGACTTTTGGAAGGTCTCTGACTATTCCAGTCGCATTCAGGCACGAGATCGTCTCCATTTCGTTGTGGAACTATCTATATTGCGTACTATCAGAAGGAGAGCCGCGAAGAGAAATGTAAAGAAACCTTCTGACCAGTTACAGTTACGATGTACATAGATAATTATTCTGAATTTCACAAATTGCTCTTCGTAAAGGTTGGCGAATGTTACTTTCCGGGTTAAACTTCCGTACTGGACTCCAAGTAGTGCAAAAGCTGACGAAGTGCGTCGTGTATTCCTTCATACCGTTCGCCAACGCGAATGTTGGATTTGAGATCGTGGCCTTTAGAATTAAAATCATTTATTGCTAATTTTGAGTTGAGTTATATTCTCAGCTCTGTTGCCCCCATCCCTGCTGGTTGACACAAGTGGGGTTATATCTAGGGGCAGGAGCTATAGATACTTTCCCAAGAAAATCATGTAGTCCAACGAAAAGCGTTGGCAAACCCTATGTCTGCTTCTAAACTCAAGTAATTTTTCGAAGACAGTCCAATTACGCGTTAAAATAGTCCAAAGAAACAAATAACACTATTTGATTTTACGCGTCTGTTACTCTTCCACTCCCATGCATGCTCGAGTACCTTTGCATTTCGTTGTTGAACTATTTATTTCACGTAGTGGCACACCTTGTGTGTACAGGACAGGCGACTGCGAATTCGACGCCTTAGCGAAGCTTCGGAGAACTGAAACAAATGTGCAGATGAGCGCTGAGTTACGCATGTGCATAAATTGTCTTTCGGGTTTGATCGCTTTCTCATGGTCAGCTAGTGAGCGGCTTATTTTTGTTTGTGTATTAGGTGCTTGAATTCATTCCCGCTGTTTTTTGCCACACAAAGACCTGTGTGTTGCCACAGAACGGTACAGCATAGTCTATTCAAAGAAGTGTCCGTTGGCAGCTACGACCCTTCCCACCGTTGGGGTAACAAATGGATTACGCGGTAGAAAAATGCAGGTTCTTTCGAGGCGAACCATTCATCGAGCCATTTTGGATATCCTCGACAGAAAGGAATCATTGTTCCCTTGTATAAGGGAAAAGGTGATCAGACTGAATGCAAGAACTATCGTGGTATTGCCCTACTGAGTGTTCCAGGGAAAGTGTTTAGTAAGGTTGTTATTGAAAAAGTATGGGGTCTTACATCATTGAAAGTGTGGGATATTCAGAGTGGTTTTATGCCTGGTAAAGACTGCACTAACCAGATTTTTGCATTACGCACGATGATTGAAAAGTATCTGGCTGTTGGGAAGAAAGTTTTTACTGCCTTCATAGATTTAGAGAAAGCTTATGACCGAGTGAATAGAACACTTTTGTGGAAGGTATTGAATGAATATGGTGTTACTGGTGCTGCTCTGACAGGCCATGTTGTAGCGACCGGAACAGATAGAAGTCCGAGGGAGCAATGTCCGAGGAATAAGGCAGATGGGTTAAGAAGTCCTAGCCAAGTTCCTCCAAGAGTTTCTTCACGGCTTTGGCGACATGGGGTCTAGCGTCGTCGTGGAGAAGTATAACCCTGTCACCTGGGATCCAGTTTCTGAGCTTCTGGATCATTTCCATTGCTTTTAAATGTTTGCCAACCGTTGACTCATCGACCCGTAGTGTTTCAGACAACTCATGGAGCGTCTGACATGAATCCCCGTTCAATAAGGCTTCCAATGGGCCATCTTTGTACTTTTTCGGCTGCCCATAGAGATCTTTGTCCTTCATGTCATATTCGTTGCCTTTGAAGTATCGGAACCACTCTCTGCATGTTGTTTCCGATAGGACATATTCCCCATAGGCTTGCACTAGCAAACAATGACTTTCCGCTGCAGATTTCTTGAGATGAAATCAGAAGAGTAATGCTTCCCACAAATGCTCCTTTTTTGGTGCGAGACTCGACATCGTGAATGCGATACTAACTCGTGTTCTGTGCCGCGTGTTCTACACACTGCTCCGCCTAGACTACGGACATGCGAAAAGGAGGTCACGTGTGGCCCGGGTCACAGCGCGCCACTACTGCGCTCTATTGAACAACAGCGATAATTAATTCAAGCACCTAATAGTTAAGCTGTATGTTTTGCTCTTGTATGAAAAAACAAAGCGGATTTTTTATTGTAACATCTTTTTAGTTTTTTAAATGATGGAAAAAGCAGTTATAGAGTTGGGCCAACATCGACCAAATATTTGTTTGGTGCAAAAACATAAGAATTAGTTAAAAACTTTTAATAAGGAGTGGTATAGCAAATACCCTGTTTAAGTGGAAACGAAGGCAAACATACTTTTTTCTGTTTCTACTGCTTCCTGTTTTGTTGTTAGAGTTTTTTTTATGTTATACAGCACTGCATATACATCATGTCTTTTATCTCATTCTTTGTGGTTAAGTATGATTTCACACGGTGGCGATTGAAAATCTCAGAATTCACTGGAATAATATTTCACAATACAGAAGAAGGTTGAGAGCAATTTAAAAAAAACATTTAAACCGGGAAAAAGTTTATGTCATCGTAAGCCACAATGATCCACTACTTTTAACATAAAAGAGCAACTTTCAGAAAATAATTTAGTGTTTACAGATATTATTAATGATTGTTGCATGACATACTCGGTGAACAACCGTGGTTTTCATCCGTTTGCTCGGATATTATTCTCGCCATTATCGGACATTAAGAGATATACGAATTGGATACTGAAAAGAGCAACTTTTCAGAAAAAAATTAGTGATTACGGATATTTTTTTATTGTTGCATGAAGCACACTCGGTGAGCATCCGTGGTTTTCATCCGTTTGCTCGGATATCATTCTCGCCATTATGGGACATTAAGAGATATAAGACTTGGATACTGAAAAGAGCAACTTATTAGAAAAGAAATTTGTGAGTAAGGAGAGTTTAGTTGGTTTTTGCGTGAAGCACACTCGATGAGTATCCGTGGTTTTCATCCGTTTGCTCGGATATTATTCTCGCCATTATGGGACATTAAGAGATATAAGACTTGGATATTGAAATGAGCAACTTATCAGAAAAGAAATTAGTGATTACTGATAATTTTGTTGATTGTTTCGTGAAGCACACTCGGTGAGCATCCGTGTTTTCATTCGTTTGCTCGGATATTATTCTCGCCATTATGGGACATTAAGAGATATACGAATTGGGTACTGAAAAGAGCAACTTATCAGAAAAGAAATTAGTGATTACTGATAATTTTGTTGATTGTTTCATGAAGCACACTCGGTGAGCATCCGTGGTTTTCATTCGTTTGCTCGGATATTATTCTCGCCATTATGGGACATTAAGAGATATACGACTTGGATACTGAAAAGAGCCACTTATCAGAAAAGAAATTAGTGAGCACGGATAGTTTTGTTGATTGTTGCTTGAAGCGCAATCGGGTGAGCATCCGCGGTTTTCATTCGTTTGCTCGGATATTATTCTCGCCATTATGGGACATTAAGAGATATACGACTTGCATACTGAAAAGAGCCACTGATCAGAAAAGAAATTAGTGAGCACGGACAGTTTTGTTGATTGTTGCATGAAGCGCAATCGGGTGAGCATCCGTGGTTTTCATCCGTTTGCTCGGATATTATTCTCGCCATTTTGTGACATTAAGAGATATACGACTTGGATACTGAAAAAGGAAACTTATCAGAACAGAAATTTGTGAGTACCGATATTTTTGTTGATTTCTGCATAAAGCACACTCGGTGAGTATCCGCGGTTTTCATCCATTTGTTTGGATATTATTCTCCGCATTATGTGACATTAAGAGATATACGACTCGGATTTGTAACAAATAATGCAAGCATGTAATGAAGAGAATAGCATTCTCTTTCATATTTATTTTTCTGTTACAGATATTCAATCGTCGTTACTTATGTTGTAGTTAACGGACATAGTTCGATAAAAAAATTAAGTCTTTGTTAGATTTAAAGTCAATGGCGAAACGAGAGTTGTTACCTTTAATAAAAATTTATTGGTCAGATTTTAGAAACTCAATTTTACATGCATGAAATCAATTGGACCAGGACTGCTAAATCCACAAGAAGAAAAGGCGCATATAATCAAAATTATAATGTACATCATGTATTTGTAACACCTCGTCCACGATAATCCTAGCTGTTGAAGCAGTTGCTGTCTTTTGGCGTTTAGGACTAAGGTTCAATTACTGTGAACTCATCGTTAAAAATGCTATTTCTTACGGTGTATTCTTTGGCACTTGTACCCAAGTATGCCCATTTTCCATCACTTGTAGTACGCGTCGTATAGCACTTCGGGGGAAAGTCTTTGCCTCTAAATATTCCTTAGCTAGAAGCTGTTGATTTATCAACTGAATTGATAAGCTAAACACAATCCAGGCGAAAAACAGTTCCTAGCTGTGATAATTTATCCTGAGCTTTATCTCACCTTTGCGTTGAGGAACTACAAGCTTGTTAACATATAAAATTTGATTGATCAAATATCACGAGGCCGCCCCGGTGGCGCAGTGGTCTAAGGCGTTGGCCTCTGATCATTCGTCCGTAAGGGGTCCGGGTTCGAATCCCGGTCAGGCATGGATGTTGTGTTTGTCTTACGGCACTGGTTCTCTCCCTTCCCTGGAACCAGTGACCCTAAATTAGGGACGGGCGACTGCTTATAGCCCATTGAGTTGCTCACGGTGGTCGTTAAACCTCCAATATAAAAAAAATATCACGAGCACAGACGACAAGAGGCAGACGTTCAAGTATCAATTTTTTACTAGCGCCCTAGTGGTCACACATGAAACTACATTAGCATCTGGCACGTGATACGGCACCGGCGAATACATAAGCAGCATCGCGGAGAAAGTCGTAAATATGAATACATAAGCAGCATCGCGGAGAAAATCGTACATATTTTTAATACAATAATGAAAAGGTGAACTGTTGGGGCTACGGCGCTTTAGTTCTGTGTTGGTCCGCTGTTTTACTGAGATTTTGAGGGCAAATGCTCAATCAAACTGTTTTAACAGCTTCTATGAAAGATTTTCCTCCGAGTGCCCTAGTCTTTGATCACCTTTTCAATACAATCCACGCAACTGGAATTTTAATAACGAATATAATTTTCATTAGGAAAATGTTTAAAGCCAGTTTTATCGTTTTTAATTTAAACATTAACTTGTGCATTTCGTACTTAAAGGTTTTAAAACTCTGACCTAGGGAAAAGTATTGTAAACCTTTTTCGAACATATGGTCTTTTTGCTCTACCTAAACAGTGCTACTGAGAATAGGAGTAACAGTTTCATTGATGTGTAACAGGAAATCATCGAACTAACGATCGCCAATGAAGAAATTACAAAATCACGATACCTAAAAAATAAATACCAACCCTACTATTATTTTCCGCGAATGTGAATGACGTCTTTGATTTTTAAGTGGCACATGATAAAGGTGTGAGAATATCCCAACATACTTCTTCCTTCACCTGGACGTTTCGTGGAGAAGAGGAAGAACACTATTTCAAATGCGCACAGCTAAAGCCATCCGCGGTTACGTTTGATGGACGATCGCGGTCTCTTTAAAAAACCGAGTCTTCGCGAATATTGTGCTTTACTTTGAAATAAAAGCGGATTGTAACCTGAAGAAAAATAACAGCATTTCCCCTACCTCATTGCATCAGTCAGGACACATTTTTAGCGCATATTTATTCCCTTAAGGGAAGATCTTGAAAGTGAAAAAAATTACTTAACAAGAAAGATACCACCGAATTTTCGGGTGTGATAAGCACGTCTTTTGAATCCGTTCTGACGCAAATCAATTCATCAAAGCTATTCAAAGTCAATGGAACCGGTAGGGAAATCAATAATATCTGACGGAAGAAAGAAGATTTTTATTCGGGTTTTTAATCCCTCAGATATTGCTGTAAAAGGAATCTTGAGCTTACGCCCTCTGGGTGCAGACTTGTACGTTAAGAAAAACACGAATTTATATGAGAAACATTTCGCACCGGAAACGCTCTCCAACACAGAAATAATTTTTCAAATCGGACTCTTAGAAAGAGAGATGTCGAAAAAAATAAGATGTGACTTTACGTCCCCTGGAGGGAAAACCATGGATTAATTTAGGAAGAAATTATTCTCAAAAGGTTTTTCAATATGAGCGGTTTCGGCCCAAGAAAAAAATAGTCCAATTTTCAGGATCCCATATTTTGCTATAAACACATCAGAAGCAGAAATTAACACCTATACCCCTGGTTGCCAAACCATTCTTTACCAAACATTAGAAATTATATGAATTTTTTTTTCCATCAGGTCTTTTATGCGATACAGGAAGAAGTTTTCAAATCGGAGTTTCGGAAACAGAAATAACGCAGAAAAAGCAATTTACCTTTATGCTCCCTAGCAGAAAGTCTATGATTTACTTGAAAGTTTTGAATTTATAGGGAAAACCTTTCGCATCGGAAATACTATCCAACAAAGAAGGAATTTTTCGAATCGAACTCCTAGAAGTACAGATATTGACAAAAATAAGATATACATCTACGCCCCCTGGCGTACAAACCATGCATTATCTTAAGTAGAAAATGTTTCTAAAAGGTTTGTCGACATGAGTACTATCTGTATACAATCAAAGTTATTTTAAATCGAGAATTCAGAAGCTCACATTTTGCTGCAAATACATTAGAAGCGGAAATTAAGATTTACGCCCCCTGATGGGCAAACCATTTTTTTACAATAATTAGATATTATTTGCAAACGCTTTCCCATCAGGAGTTGTATCCGGTGCAGAAGATGTTTTCAAATCGGAGATTCAGAAGCAGAGATAAAGGGGGAAAACGCAATTTACATTTACGCCTCCTAGCGAAAAGTCTATGAATTACTTGAAATTTTTTGAAATTACATAAAAAAAAACATGTCACACTGAAAACACTATCCAAGAAAGAAGACATTTTTCAAATCGTACTGTCAGAAGTAGAGATATTGACGATAATAAGATATACATCTACGCCCCTGGCGGAGAAAATGTGGAATATTTTAAGGAGAAAGTATTCCAAAAGGTTTATTTATGTGAAAAATTAACTCTTACGCCCCCCGGTGGCCAAAGTATTCTTTACCAAAAATTAGAAATTATGTGCGAAAGATTTTCCATCAGGAGGTGTATCCGCTGAAGAAAAACATTTCAAATCCGAGTTTTAGAAGAAGAATTATTGGGAAAAATGTCATTTTCTTTTACGCCCGCCCCCTAGCCGAAAATTTGTGCGTAATTTGAAGAAAGTAACTATATCTAAAATACTCTTCGACATAAATGGAATCCAAAGATGAAATAATTTTTTCAATCGGATGTTTAGAAGCAAATATGTGGAATAAAACGCATTTTTGAATACGACATCATCTGCGTTTACGTCCTATAGCGGCGAAATTGTACATCGTAAAAAAACACGAAATGAAGGACCATCATTCGCATTTTTCAAATCTGACAATCATTTTGTTCAAAACACGCGCTAAAAGTACTTATATAACACTATAAGAAAATTAAATTTTCTCGAAAAATTCTTCTTCTAAAACTACGATTTGAAAAGTTTTTTATTTCTCTTGAATGCGAAAGTTTGCAATTAAGTTATACATAAATATTTCCGAATTAAATACTGAAAATAAATATTGGTCATTTATGATACAACTGTGTAATTTAAATACCTTACTTTCCCTATGAAATAAAAGATATTCGGCTATTAATTAAGTAAAAATAGTTCATACTACTTCCTTCCTCATTGATGAAGTTAGATTACCCAAAGATTAATTAAACCACTCTGTATATGTGAACATATGTCTGACTCCATAATTTTATTCAAACTGTTGTTCCATACACACTGCTCGACATATATGCTTAACTGTCTCACGGAGAAGGTTTGAGGATAGAGGAATGAAAATGTACATGCATAGAGGAATAAGGGATTTTATTTTCTAGACATAAGAGATATTATTTTCAGCCACGTGCAATGTTTATCAGATGTGATGATGCAGCACAATGTGCACGCAACATGAAGTGGTTGCACCGCAGCGAATGGCAATAAAGGCACAAAACGGCTTGGTAATGAGTCATACAGCCAACGGACATCATTCTGAGGAACGGAATATCATGGAAGGTTGACTTGCTGCCATAATTCATCGAGATCGTGGGCAAGCCAATTCGATTGTAGATGACGTCCCTTGTGGTCCCGCAGGTTTTTGGTTTAAGATAAATCGCGCAATATTGCTGGCCATGCCAGTGTTTTAACATGTTGCAAAAATTGTCTGGAGACCCGAGAAGTGAGTTCACAGACATTATCTTGCTTGAAAATGGGGTGCTGTCGGACATCCGGGAACGGCATAAAATTGGGCTGCAGAACCTCGCTCACGTATTTTGCGGCTGCCAGTGTGCCCGTGATAATTTCCAGGAGCTGACCTTCCGCCATGCGCAGTAACACCACATAACATGATGACTGCCAGACCAGACCGGCAGTCGCGAAATAATCTGGGATCCGTGCACTCACCAGGGTGTCGCTGGATAGGAATGCTCCGATCGTCAGCATCCCAGACACAAACGGGATTCATCACTGAAGACCACAATTACCCATTCCTATTCTTGACCCCAGTTAGCGTGACTTCTTTTTTTGATCAAGAGAGGTTTAACGATGACCGTGAGCATCTGAATGGGCTATAAGTAGACGCCTGTCCTTATTTAGGTCTACTGGTTCCAGGAAAGGAAGACAGCCAGTGCCGTAACAAAAACACAACATCTATGCCCTCCCCGGGATCGAGCCCAGATCTATCATGGACGAATATCCAGAAGGCGGGTCCCATGACTTCAGCACCAAGCCGGACGAGGGCTGCGATAGCTGGCTGTCAATGGCAGTCGACGTAACAATTGCCTACTAAGCAGGTTTGCAACATGTGACCTTTGCTTTACAGCTTCGGTTGTTATCGCGACGTCCTTGGCCGATGACACAGCACGTCTAGCATGGGCTGCAGTGCTTTATATTGACGAGCGAGCACTAACCTCTGTCGGAGTGCACCACTGCCGATGCGACGTACATACAAATCTTCCTGTGGATATTGTACACTTTTATTCGAAGTGTTGTGCCACACCATCTACCAATTCGTGCATCCATTGCACATGTTCAGCGATATGGCTTGCAATCAAACGTGCTTCTGACAGGCCAACAATTCTTCTTTTCTGAAACGCATCCGGCATTTTCGTCCTTTGCTGATGAGTTTCCGGGACAAACAGAAAATATGAAACGACAGAGACACTTCCACACATTATCACTGCTGATGCAGGTGGCCATTTATCTTACGAACATAGCCCACTAGAAAAAGGAGGCCCTGAAACGAACTTTGTTAAGTGATCAAAATTGTCTCAATTGTGTAAAATTTCTCCAAGTGTTTACCGCAAGTGAATACAGTGATTATTTCTGCGATTAAAGTCTCTTAAAAACCCTTATTGCAATATGTTTTCCAGTCAAAACTGCTTTATTCTTGAGATAGTTTTATGAAACAAATGTAAGTGGGTGTAATATTAAATTTTGTGTAGGGTATAAATTACTATATATGTGGCACTTATAAATATCATTTACTCGCAGTATTGAAAACTAAATAATTATTATAAAATATAAGCAGAAAATTCGGACTAAATTGGTCACATGACCGTTTGTTTCAGTGCCTGTTCTTTCTAGTGGGCTATGTTTAACTCATTTGCATATCTCAAGCGGGTACACCCAGACAGCGGTTTGCATGTTTGTAGCACAAACTCATTCTCGGTAGGGCAATTTCTATGTCGAGCAGTATTTGTTGAGTGAAAGGTAATCAAATTGTTTTTCCAGTTAAGATTCCTTCAAACAATTGTGGGTCTACTGAATTAACCTCATTGTCGGTCTAGTGAATTTCTATGCTTCAAGAGGAAAAATAATTGTTTCATATGATAAGAATGCTTAATCTCTCCTGAGTACTTTGAAATGCCAAATTTTATAGAAATTCAATTCTTATCAACTAGATGAAAGTCCATCAGTAATGACAGGGAAAAACATGTCGAGAAATTTTTTTAAAGATAGTTTAATATCCAAATGTGAAGGTATGTTTCATGAGCATTACAGCAGTGAACATTGCAACAATAAAAACGAAGTTTATTGGATAACGCGGGGATTCCAGAATTAAAACAGACAAAAGCTCTTTCCACGGTGCCACAAATGTAGGACAAACGTTCAAACATAGGATGTTATATTGTTTGTTATTATTATTATTATTTAGCGATGAAAAATTTATTAAGAATTAATCTTTTCCAGAAATTTAGATTTACAAATTGCCACGAGCGCATGCTAACAGTACTAAATCAATACTTAAAAAACATGCAAGCTTCCAAAGTGTTAATCAGTTATTGAGGCTACAAGTGACGCTACAAAAAATCGGGGGCTTTTTAAATTCGTATATTATAGCCTGTGTCCATTCCTAGAATGGTTGCTTGTAGGTTTAAATGAATATAATATGCAGGGGTTGTTGCCCTTCCTAAGACAGTGTGACATTTTTAATTGTAGCAGTTTGATAACAACACAAATTGACGCCGGATTTCTGTAAAGAAATATAGTAAAAACTGATTCGTGTAAGAGATGAAAAATATATATGCTACGTATTTCCGTTTTTCAAAGACATGAGCATAAATAACATTCTGTGCAAAAATATTTGCTGTTGTTTAACAATTTTCCTTGTACTCCAGTTGTTCTCGTATTCCTTTGTAAATATATTTAACTGCACTCAGAGAAGTTCAAAATTTGACGTTAATCTGAACGTCGTATTTTAGCAACAGATGCGGATTGTAGGGCACAACGAATGTGTTGCGCATTGTCGTTCATCGTATTTCACGTGTGACATCCTAAACGTCTACGTTACAACATATAGCCATTCACAATCTGTGCCGTTTGCGGATGGAACTGCTTTGGAATAAAGTTTTTGCACTTTCAGCCTTCCATGCAAGGTGTTAGAGAAATGTGGATGACACGAGGTTCACGCATCATTCATCTTGTTACGATTTCATTTATGCACGGATTTTGATCAGCAGATGAAACCTCAGACCACACGAATTGGTCGATACGTTCAGTAGTTCAAAATTTATTTTCTGCTAACAGTACAATTGAAATGTGAGCATGTGGCGGTCCTGGCTTTTGAAATTCAGTCGTGTACATATGAGCTATCGATTTTCTCAGAACACTGTGAACTGTCTGATCTTCCATGAGTGATTGTAATTTCAACGTAAAATTAAACCCCTTGCGAAATATTTTTTAAACTGTATGATATGATAATGCGGAGTATTGGAATACGTTTTTTCTCAGCATACACAGATGGCGCCACAGTGAAATGTTGCTGTGACGCCAAGCGTTCCAGATGGAGCGAATGACAGAGAGAACTTGCTGGCTTACATTTTGCTGCATTTTGTTTATTTTTTTATTGAATGTTTAACAACCACCGTGAGCTACACAATGGTCTATAAGTAGTTACCCGTCCCTGATTTAGGGCCACTGGTTCCAGGGAATGATGCGAACAAGCGCCGTAAGAGTAACACAACATCCATTTTCTTTTTTCCGTAAAATAATGGATAATATCCATCAGACTTTGGTAACCAAGTTTTTACACCTTTTGTTGTAAAAGAGTATTTTAATTTTAAGGGTACAAAATGTACCCGAAAACTCTATACTCTTATTAACTTTATCACATTCTCTATGTAATACGGAAGTAATGGCTGGAAGATATGGAAATGTACCACAGAAGATTTTTATTCCCTTTTTCTTTAAACTTCTGTATATGTTTGTGGTCATTAATCAGTTCATATATAATTTTTAATCATATCCATATCCAACAGCTGTATTCCAAAATCCAATTGAGTTCTTCATTTCGTATCTACTGCTACATACTGTAAAGGCTCTTTGTACAAAATATCTAAACGCAGAAAGTTTATGGGATATTGGATGACAAGAACTATCAGGAATGAACACTGGAGCATAAGTATCCTTCCCATAAACTTGAAATTCTAGTTGACGTTCTCTTCTTGAAAGCGTAACATTCAAGAAAGGTAATTCACCTTTTCTCTCCATTCCTGTAGTAAAAGTTATAGTCGGATAATAATCAATGAAGGCCATTTGTACATTTTGGAGCCGGCTTATCATTGGCGTTTCATAAAATTAAGTTCCATAAGCTAGATACTCGAATGAGAGTCATAATTTCAAGATTTAGTTTTCCTTTAAAACATCTGGAAAGAAATTTGTTGAAGTTTTTGAGACCATTAATACCATACTCGCAATATTGTGTACCCAACAGCAAGGTGTTTATTGATAGAGTGACACAATGTGTTTTTGACTTCGATACCGCTTGTTTCATTAGCATGGACGTAATATCGTTGTTCCCAAAATAGTCTTGTTAAGACTGGTATTTCAAATATACATAGCAAACTATCTTTAAATGCCTTGTTGTCATCTAGGGAAGTTGACGACATTATTTCTGCTCTTTCTTTTATTCAAGATACAAACTGTTTTGAGTTTTATGGTAAAATATTTCCATAGAGATCTGGTGACCCAAGGGGCTCGCCCATGTCCACACTCTTTGCGGAAGTGGTTATGAAGGACATCGAAGATAACATTATCCCTATTTATGAGCACAATATTGTATCATATTCCCGATATGTAGACGATACGTTCATAATTTTCAGGAAATCTAATCAAGATTTGATTCAAAATGCAGAAATGGCCTTTGGTGATTATTATCCGACTATAAATTTTACTACAGAAATGGAGAGAAATGGTGAATTACCTTTCTTGGATGTTATGGTTTCAAGAAAACATCAACTAGAATTTCAAGTTTATCGGAAGGATACTTATGCTCCAGTGCTCATTCCTGCTAGTTCTTGTCATCCAATATCCCATAAACTTTCTGTGTTTAGATATTTAGTAACAAAGAGCCTTTACAGTATGTAGCAGTAGTAAGCTACGAAATCAAGAACTCAATTAGATTTTGAATACATCTATTGGATATGGATATGATAAAAAATGGTGTATGAACTCAATTATGACCACAAACATATACAGAAGTTTAAAGAAAGAGAGAAAAAATCTTCTGTGGTACATTTCCATATCTTCCAGCCATTACTTCCATATTACACAGAGAATGTGGTAAAGTTAATAGGAGTTTTAGTACAAATGTCACCAGTTGTTCTGATATACACTTAAATAATAAAGGGCCTAAAAAGATTTATATAGGGCTGGCGTGCACACTATCCCAGTGATTGATCAAGATGGTACCAGGTCAAAATTATATGTAGGAAGCACAAAAAACCAATTACTAACTGAAATACAATATCACCAAGATAATAGGAAGAAGAAAGACCGGAAGGTAGCCTTAATTGAATTCTGCATGGATAATCTTTGTAACCCTGAGTTTGAGAGAGCAAAAGTTGTTCTTGATTAGCTTTCAGAGAAAGTAATACGTTTTTCATAATCCCTTGTCATTGAAGAAACGTGGAAAGACAACTGTAATAAGGTTAATCCTATTGAAGTTCCATACCCATGGAAACTTATATTGCAAAATGAAACTCAAAATAAACCAAAAAAACAGAAAGACCCAATATAACTCAAGAAATACTAATGGAATTGGGACGTATACACTTAGATACGATTCTGAATTAGATTCACCAGTCGACATACAGCAAATTGTCAACGACGCTCTTCGTTACAACGAATGGACGTGTGACATCACAGGTGACATTGACAGGACTTGACAGTCAATTATATGTATCTAGGGGTATAAATACACAGGTGCTTTGCTGGCATTACTTAGGGCCGCGGCTGCCCTCGTGGGCAACGTTCGTGACTGCCTCGGAAAGGACCTCAGGTTCGATCCACTAAATATCCACCGTGCGTCGGACCCGGAGTACTACCCCTCCGGTAAAAATAGGGGCGTCTTCCACCCCTTTTCTACTTCGTTTCCGTGTCACTTTCCTATCGGGAACTCTAGCCCAAGTCTCCTAGCTTCCTCTTTCTAAGGGTTGTTTAAGACCTGGCGTCAGACACTCCCTTTCTAAAATCCTCTACATATGATAATTTTCAGCATTAATCAGAACCGCTTGATAATGGTATAGCAGATATACCGAAATGCATCGGGCGTGTCAAACAGATCACTGGAATGCATTTCAGGTGAGGTCATATGGTGTTGTTCGGTGACAGTGTGTGATGTGTTTCTTCAATTCACTATACGGATTCACTTTTTGGACAAAAGACTGGAACACCTACCGGAATGAGGAAAGTTCATATGAAACCAAAGGAAAAATATTTTTTATAATTTAATACCTTCTTATTAACCTTTTGTTTAAACGAAATAGACAAGTTTGGATTACTGCAATAGTGTGTGCAATTTCATTTACTTCTCCTAGAATATGGTGCAGTTACCTCTTAATTCACAATCTGAAAGACTTGTATATATATATTTGCGAATCATGTGCAATTGAAATAATTGCGTGTTTCATAAATTAGCAGGAAATTAAGCTCATTATTCGTTAGTTCTATTTGCCGCTGTCACTAGTATGGTACCTTTGTTTTCATCACAAGTGATAAGAATGCGCGTAGAGTTTTAGGTTACATTTTGCACCCTTCAATTTAAATATCTGCCAGCGGAATAAGTTAGCAAAATGACTTCTGGTCATAAGGTAAAAGAGTATTATTTAACCTATCAGAAACAGGTAATGAATATCAGTTATTACCGAAAAAATCCAGCCGCTGTTTTTTTTCCTTCGACCAAATTTTACACTTGACATTCGATCAAATCCGTACCATAGAAAACTTGAATCTCGGAAGTTTGACTTCACATCATTGATAAAGCGTACAATGAACATTACCTCATGATATCCATTCGCAGGTGAGTAGATACTCGTATCTTTGTCTATATGTAGCGACAGAGTACCATTATGCATATAAACAGCCAGGTCTCTCTGTCATTTTGTCTCTCTCTGGAACGCTTGACGCCTCAGCAACGTCTTCATGCTGGCGCCATCTCTTGATTCTGAGAAAAAAGCATTTAAATACACTACACTATCACATCATACATTTTGCCAAACATTTCGCAACAAGCTTACTTACAAGTTGAAATTAAAATCACTCATGGAAGATCAGACAGTTCACAGTATTTTGAGAAAATCGACAGCTGATACGTACACGATTGAATTTCAAAAGCCAGGACCGCCACATATTCACATTTCAATTGTGCTGTGAGCCGAAAGCGAGTTCACGGGGCTCTTCTATGGTTCGGCGTTCTTCCCGTCTGTCAAATTCAGGTGAATGATGAAATAGTCATTTCCAGGATGCTGTTAGCCGTTCTTTCTATCTTTTAAATTTATGTAACGATGAAATAGCCTATTCCTAGAGGCTTTTCTATAGTTCTCCGTTCATTTCGTTTTACAAAATCAGGTGAGAGATGAAAAAGTCTATTCCAGGATGTTGCTCTAGCGTTCGCGGTTCCTCCCATCTTTCAAATTTTTGTTAATGATGGAACAGCTTATTTCACGAGGCGGTTCTATCGTTCACTTTCCTTCAGTCTATTAAATACAGATCACTGGAATGATGAATCAAATGAATTAATGCGTGAGATTCGGAAGAGTTAAAACTGCCTTCGCCAACTAGGAGAGCCAATATATTTGATGTCCCTTGTGAGATGAGATGTAAACATCTAACACTGAATGACAAACACATTTATTTCTGGCTGCCTGTGGGACGAGACTTAACATAGCAAGCATGACAATACAAGTTGATATGTCATCCAATCGAAATAATGATGAACATAGTAAAACGCACGCAATTGGTTAACAAAAGGACTGACAACTGTATCCATTTCCGAAGTGCTGATACTCCATTAGCTGATGGAAGAATGGCCTTTCTGGAGGATGTCTTCGGAGAAAAATCCTGTATCGCAGAATGAAATAATTAGTAATCCATACCTGTGCGCAGCTTCTCCAAGACGACTCTGGTGTGTTTACAATAGTTCATAAAAAATAAAAAGGTCTAGTGCCAACAGTATCGCAAATAGTATCAATTTATGTATTGAAGTATGAAACGTAATGCTAGTAGGTGGCACCACAAAAGCAATGTATAATCTAAAAGTTACCGAATCTGTAGTTATGAGCATTACATTCATTGTTGTACATGCCCATGAGATATAAACGTTACAATTGAAGCCATGCGGTTTCCTTACTTGGAGTAACTAATGCTTTAAAATGAACGGATGTAGCGCCATCTTTTAGCAAAAAAGGTAACTGTAAAATCTGGTTGAGAACATATTGCTTAATAGGGTTTCAACAAATGAAAAGCCTCCCGACCAAAGTCCATGAAATTTTATCCTGGAAAACTTTCCCAGCATATTTCCGTTTTCTTTCTTCCTTTAAGAATATGTACTGAAATGTAATTGCTGTTCAGATTGGTGCGGAGTGTTCAACCTGCGCACAATCGTCGATTATGCTTCATGGCAATTATTACAATATTTTAATATTTTCAGAGGGCCGTCCGTGCGGAGAAACACAGATTATGGACAATTAAGACAATATTCTAATATTTTCCCTGCGCCGCCCGTGCGGGGAAACACTGCTGAGTGTATGACTAAACATTTTCTTGCGGAACTTTTAATTTCGCGTTGTGTTACAAGATGGCAGACTCAAACAAACTCGCCAACCCATAGCAGTTCGCAAGTACCGGGTACCGGGGAAACAATAGAGCATATACGTAAGCACGTCCTTGTGGAACGTTTTATTTTGCGTTGTGGCATTCGATGGCAGGTGCAAAAGAACGCCTTGACCCATAGCTCTATGCAAGTACTGCCAAGTTTTAAAATTACCCCTTCCGAAAAGGATGTTTTCAAAATTTTGAAATATCATTCAGACCTGGGTAAAGTTTCAATAAAAGACAGATTTCTATTACAGAAACCGAAATTCAATTTTCTGCTGTAGATTTGAAATATTCATATAAGCCGTTTAACTAAACGTCTGAAAGCTTAATAAAGCAGAAGGTTTATATTTTTATATTTTATTCTAATGCGTAAAATGGATTTTAGTTTTAAATGAAAATGCGATAACCGATAACAGACATTTTTTGTAAAAATGTTATGATGGCTCTAAATGCATAATACTATTAGTGCAAAGACCTATGATTTACGAGTAACGATTATTTCGCACGTTATCAAGTCTATTGACCAAATATGTTTGTGTGACACTATTAAGATACATAAGCTGTAGATACACTCTGATTATATGTAAACGTGTGTCCAAATATGTTTGTGTGTGGACAATTATAAGCAATTATTCTCCCCCCGTCCATCACGAAATTGATTCTGTGCAGGAACTTGATCCGGATCATGTTCTTCGCGAAGTTCATTTTGTTCTACAGAATGTCATACGCAGCACTTTTTGCTTTGATTACACTTTGCATACATTCGTAGATTGTGTGTTCAACGTATGTCAATGGCCTAAACTGTCCGAAATCGGAAATTGCAAATACACTGTGTTTAAAGCAGGCACTAGTGGCCCAGTGGTTAGGACAACGGCGTTCTGACCCTACCGTCTTGGGATCGATCATGATATGACCATTTGCTGTGAACTACACAGAATACTTACCATGAATTGGTTCGGGGTGTGAAAGCTTCAACCCTGGGTTATTGCATGCCAGTCACAAATAAGGTCATTTGTTCTTTTCCACCGCTCTGTTATTTTTCTCTTTCAAAGTTCTCACTGTGACGTCAGGGTCTTTCAATCCCAAATACGTGGAGTCGCACTTCAAATCTGGGACTCCTACGTCTCTGATGTGACTAACGTCTGACTTGATAGGTTTCTATTACATAATGTACCTTCGTTTTAGAAACGGAGCACAAAAGTCCCTTGGGATATGGTTGGTTGTGTCTAAGTCTTCCCTGTGCTTGTAACCATACGATAATTTTCTGGGTGTAATCAAATAAAAAAAGTTGAACTTATGAAATTTCAAGCTGCGTTGTTCAGGAAACTTTTAGCAACATGAAATCTGAATAAAAGGTTAGTTTCCGACAAGGTTAAAAAATATTTAGTTTTTGACACCGTTCACTGCAATAATGCGCATCTCGGCTGTTCAGGGAGACCCGTGCAAACTGAGTTTATTTTAGAATGAAAATTGCGATTTCTGTACCGGTCTTACTCTGATCATATTTTTTCCAAATCATCAGATTTCTGTGACGTTGCCTTCAAAATTCCGTAGTCCTTAATCCACTTTTGATTTTTTCATGCGATTCGTATTTCCGTCTTCACATCAAAAATGCATGCGTTCCATTTTGCGAGGGCAATTAATCTTGCACTCATCGACATTCATTCTGCAGTATAAGAGTAGCACCAAAAGAAATTACTTGACCACAGCCAAAGAGTGAATAATATACGGCAAAAACCAGTTTTTAATCAACACCCAGATTTCTGTAAACTGTGCGGCTTTCACTATTTCCAAAATTTCTTGCGTTCGTTCCATTTTCTGTCTCAGTTTTTCAATTCCATTGCATTGCACGACATATAAATGATTACAGCCACGATTTGGTATTTGCTGGTGCATCATGAAACGATGAGTGTTGAATCCTCAAGAAACACCACAACGCAATAATCAAAAATTGCTTACAGTTTGTAAAACAATAATGCACGGCAATCATGATTTATTTAAATTAAGAAACAGTGTAATCTGTTTCTTAATTTAAATGTTTGTGATTGAGTGTGAGTTTGGAGAATTAATTATACTTAGGATAAACCCAGCCTGACTATGAAGTGCACTTTGGGGAGAGCCTCTTCACAGAAAATATATGACGTTTTTTCAGTATTTCTTTCTGTTAATAGAATTCAATGCGTCGGGTAACTTCGCACCAACATTCACAGGAGGCACAACCAAGGAAAAGTTTTGCTCATCCGTCTATCAGCGACTTCTTCCTAAAAAAAAAGATTAGTGCCAACAAACGACTTCGATCCTGGGTCACTCCACACCTGTAGTATATATACTCTGAGTCTATCCTCTGTAACCGTCATGGCAGGCTACCAAAACTGAAAATGAAGTCGCCAAAACACGAACATACACTGAAGAGCAATTGAATTAGAGATACCCGTCTAGTAACGTGTAGCACCACCTTTCGGCCTGATGACGGCGGCGATTCATCTCGGCATGGACTCGACAAGACACCGGAAGCGTTGGGAAGCCATACGGATGCAGGACCCTTGAACAAGCTACCACAGTTTACGAAGATTTGATGGAGGGGGGTCAGAGCATCGAGCATCTCTCTCGATGGCATCCCAGATGTGCTCGAAGGGATTGAGGTCAGATGACCTAGCTGGCCAAGGAAGCGAGGTCACGTCGGTGGAGTGTTCATCCAACCATTCGGGTAAAATTCGGGAGCCATGGCACGGTGCGTTGTCTTGTTGCAGAATGAGGTCCCCAGTGGGATGTTGAAGACGCCCAAACGGGAGCAAATGGTCGTCCGGGATATCCTGGTAGCGTTGACCTGTGAGGGACAATGTCACACGTACCAGGGCTCCCATTTTAGTCCACGTAAACAGTGCCCAGACGAGAAAGCCACCCTCACCAGCTTGAAGAGTACCCTGCTGGCAAGAAGGATCCATTGCTTCATGTGGTTTGCGCCGTACTTGTATCCTGCTATCCGCATGTAACAACGTGAATCTCGACTCATCAGTCCCGGCAACATTTTTCCACATGTCTAGGGTCCAGTGGCGCTGTTCCCGCGCCCATGCTAATCTTTGCACCCTGTGATGTGCGGCCATCAGCGGTACCCTCGTGGGACGATGGCTTCTGTACCCCATAGCGAGGAGATGATTCTGGATGGTGTGGCTGCTTACACGTTTTTGTGCACCAGCGTTAAATTGCCGAGGTATTTCTTGCACTGTGGTCAGTCTATCCGCTGTTACAATGCGAGCTAGCCGACGATGACCCCTCAGTAGAGGAAAAGGGAGACTTCTGGGACAGGATCAGCCCTCCATAGTCTTAACATTGGCTGATCCCGTGGCTGCCCACGAGGCCGCCCCAGCTGTTCACTTGTCAGAATTTTTGTCACGTGATCGTCCCCATGATGTGCTGCCCCCAGCGGTGCTTCTTGGAACTTTCGATAGATCTTTTGAGAGATGGCAACGACCGAGAGGAAAAGGGGGTGTCAACTTGATGTTCTGCTCTCTAGCGGTGCTTCTTGGAACTTTCGATGGATCTTTGTTTTTGAAGTATGGCAACAACTGAGTGGGAAAGGGGGTGTCAACTCGATGTGCTGCCCCCAAGCGGTGCTTCTGGGAACTTTCGATAGATCTTTTGAGAGATGGTAACGACCGAGTGGGAAAGGGGTGGATATAGGGGGATGTCAAATCGATGTGCTGCTCCCTAGCGGTGCTTCTTGGAACTTTATGTTTCTCTCGGGAGATTTATTGAACTTTGTCAAATTTTTGGAGGAAGTTTTTTTTTTTTTTTTTTTTTTTGTCCTTTCCAATATTTTTTGTTTCCTCGAATTTGTTTTATTATACTTATATTTTTAGAGCTTCCGTGATGTGTTAGGATTTTTTATATACGTTGCATTATTTTTTTTTAATTTTTTTTAATTTCAGAGTACATAAAAATGCTCTAATTGTCTTGGTGGGATTCGAACTCACATTCCGTCATTCAGAAAGCGTACATTCTTCCCCTAGACCATCAGACCATTGGGAAAATATGTTTGAGATAGGAAGATGCTTGTTCACGGTGTTAAAATGTTTTTGGGGACTTTTCTTGGAATTTCATTTAAAAATGGTGTGTCAGGGAGAGTGGACGTTATTTGAGTTGTGAAAGAGTTGGTGTGAACATGAATTTTTCTGTTACGGTGGAACATCTCTCGATGAATTGTTGTAATGGAGGATAAAATGAAACAGACTTATCTTACAGCCGTAAAAGAAGGAAACTTCGGTGGTGTGAATGCTTTATTCCGTGCTGTCAAGAAAGAAGGAATCAAGAAAAAAGACGTCGAAAAATGGCTGAAGGGTGAGAAAACTTACACCCTCCACAAACCAACGCGACATCATTTTCCGAGAAACAGAGTGTTGGTGAATAAAATAGATCAACAATTTCAAGCAGACTTGGTTGACCTTCCCAGTTTTAGTCAACATAATGATGGATTTCGTTACTTGTTGACGTGTATTGATATATTTTCCAAATATGCGTGGGTGATTCCCTTAAAACAAAAGTCGGGGTCACATATCGTTCAAGCGTTTTCCAAGATTTTTGAACAGAGAAAACCATTAAAACTGCAAACTGATAAAGGAACTGAATTTAAGAACAAAGAATTCCAAAAGTTTTTAAAACAGCACGAGGTGCTTTCTTTACGACGAACAACGAGACGAAAGCAAGTGTTCTGGAAAGATTCAATCGCACGTTGAAAACTAGAATGTGGCGATTCTTTTCAAGTCTAAATACGTTCAGATTCATAGACGTGCTCAAAGATTTAGTCCACAGTTACAATAATTCTACCCATCGAAGTATAAAAATGAAGCCTGTAGAAATGAACGAAAACAATGAAAAGCAAGTGTTTGACAATATCTATGGTGACCTCAAGAGGGAGAAGGCCACCTATAAATTTCAAGTCGGTAATCACGTGAGGATTTCTAAAACCAAATTAAAGTTTGAAAACGGATACGAATCAAATTGGACGGAAGAAGTGTTTGTGGTGAGTGACCTTGTTCCCAGATCCCCTCCCGTGTACAAAGTAAAAGACTTATTGGATGAAGAGCTGGAGGGAACATTTTAGCTGAAGAGCTTCAAAGAGTGATTCTCTCAGAGTCCATTCCTGTGGAACGTGTTCTGAAGAAACGCAAAAGAAAAGGAAAAATGGAATACTTTGCTAAATTTAAAGGGTATCTTGATAAATTTAATGCTTGGATCCCAGCGGAAGACTTGACCTCTCTATAAAACCGACCTTTTTTTTAGTTGAAACATCAGTCGTCAACATGAGTTTCTATCTGACGTTACCTAGCGACAGCTCTCTCCGCTACTTCGCAGACAATAAAATTTCACATTTCATCACGCGTCTTCCTTCTCCGATCGAACTCAATGGTGACTGGGAAGTGGGACTCGTCGAACTCATCTACCCTCATTCCTGGTTTAATGTGAATGTTAATTCAAATTCCTTTGCTTACGGTGTAGGTCCAAGTCAACTGAAAGCAGCAAAAATCCCTGCTGGATATTATGATTCTGTGGGAGATGTGGTAAAAGCCATGTCCCAGCACTGGTCGAAAAAATTACGATGTTTTTTAAATAAAAACACGAGACGTGTCAAAGCAGCTTTAACTAATGTTTCTCAGCTGCAGTTATTTCCGGGAATAGCTGAAATTCTAGGTTTACAACCTGGAGTGTATTCAGCATCAGAAGGAAGTGAAGTCACAATTCATGGAAATTTCGTAGCCGATCTGAACACGTCGCTTTCCCTATTGTACGTGTACAGCGATATTGTGGATCCTCAGCCTGTGGGAGACATGGTTGCTCCTCTCCTTCGCATTGTGAAAGTGAGCGGAGAAGACGGAGATGTGGTGAACGCCTTATACGACCGCCCTCGTTATTTGACTATCGCAAGAAAACATTTCCAAACCGTAGAAATCGTTGTAAGGAATCACTCGGGACAATTAGTACCATTTGAACGTGGGAGAGCGATCGTGAAACTTCATTTTCGTCTCAAGGCTTTTTAGTCATGTATGAACCATACCGCTGTTGTACAAAATCCTTCGAGGATTATTACGTCAATCAAACTGGAAAAGGTTTAGTCTACTATCAAGGAGCACCCCTTCAAAAAGGGTATGGACTTGGAGGACTTTTTCGCTCGTTATCTAGAGCGGCGGTACCATTATTCAAACAAGGTGCAAAAACGCTTGGAAAACAAGTCTTGCGAACGGGGGTCGACCTTGCAAATGATTTAATGCAAAGAAAGGATGCAAAAACAGCAGCCAAACAACGAGCTAACTAAGCAGGGCAAATTCTCACTGACAAAGCAGCTAATAAAGTGAAGAAAATGTTGGGGGAAGCGTTAAAAGGAAGAGAAATACGAAGAAACGCATCATTCGTTCAAAGAAAGTCAAGAGGAAAGCACACGATATTTTGGATCCATAAACCATGGCTTTGATTCCCAGTCATTCTTCCGTATGTCTCAAGTCAGAGCTTGATTTATTTGCTTTACCGCCCACCCAAACGAGCATAGAAAAAGGACAATGGATCGAATATCACCCCTTGGCAAACATTCGAGATGGAGGACCTCTGGAATTTAATATTTCTGGGAGTTTAGAAGAATACATGGATTTGTCTTCCAGCCAACTCTACGTAAAAATTAAAATTGTGAAAGCTGACAATTCTGTCATAGCTGACAAAGAGCCCGTGGGGCCTATTAACTGTTTTCTTCATTCTCTGTTTTCCCAAGTTGATGTTAGTTTAAACGAAAGAGTGATTTCGTCCTCGAGCAACACGTATCCTCACAGAGCATATATTGAAACTCTATTAAATTATGGAGAAGACGCAAAGAAATCCTTTTTAGCATGTGAAGGGTTTTACAAGGATACAGTCGGACATCTGAACGAAATTAATCCCACGAATGCAGCAACAAACAAAGGATTGCATCAACGCTATGAGCTCGTGAAAGACAGCAAAACGTTGGACATGATTTGAACCTTGCACTGTGATTTATTTTTTCAAAACAGACTGCTTCTCAATTTAGTGGACGTGAAAATTAAACTGGTTCGAAGTAAATCTGATTTCTGCCTCGTTTCCTCCTCAGAGGCCCCCAATTACAGAGTTCTCATCGAACACGCCTCCATTTTTGTGAGAAAAGTGAAAGTCAACCCGGGAGTTGCCATCGGTCTTGCAAAAGCTTTAGAAAAATCTCCAGCCCAGTATCCTATTGACCGTGTTTTATGCAAAGTGTATTCCGTCTCTCAAGGAAGTATGTCCTTCGTGCAAGACAACGTATTTCTAGGACAAATGCCCAAAAGACTGATTATCGGATGCGTCGATAACGATGCTTTTAATGGTACATATAAATCCAACCCCTTTGAATTTAAGCATTATGATGTCAACTTTATAGCCGTGTACGTTGACGGACAGCCAGTTCCTCATAAACCTCTAGAACCCAATTTTGAAAAGGGAAACACAATTCGTTCTTTCCATAGTCTATTTCAAGGAACCGAGAAACTTGGCCTAGATTGTGGAATATATATCGATCAAGAGGAATTTTCCAAGGGATACACTCTTTATGCATTCAATCTCAGTCCCGACCTGTGTGATGGAGGGCATATGAACCTGATCCAACAAGTAAATTTAAGATTTGAAATCAAATTTGGAAAAGCTTTAGCAAAAACCATTTCTGTGCTAATCTACGCAGAGTTCCAAAACATTATTGAAATTTTAAAGTCCAGAAACATTCTTTGTGATTTCTCCAATTGAAGAAATGAACAGTGTTCAAATTGTAAAGACCCCAAAGCAAGATCACGTAACAAGACGATCATTCCTAGGAGTGTTTGCCTGTGACAGACTTCCCAAGAGAATTGCCAAGTTCCCAGCATGCCTTGTTGTGAATACGGACCGACATGGAAATCCTGGAAAGCACTGTTTAGCTATGTATATGTCAAACCCCTAAACAATGGAATTTTTGAATTCTTTCGGACATTCTCCAGAATATTTTCAAGGACCTATTGCTCAATTTGTCGCCAAGTTTGATACTGTAAATTTTAATGATGTACCTCTTCAAAGTTCGTTTACAGCCGTATGTGGACAATATTGTATTTTCTTCTTGTATTCTAGATGTCGCGGAAAAAGCTTGTACTCCATTGTAAGAAATTTTCGATGGAAATCTGAAACAAACGACGTGCGTGCGTGCCTATCATTTCGTTCGAAATAAATTTCGAATTGTATCAAAATTTAGAATTTAAGATAAAAATTGATTGAAATCTATTTTATGTGTCTTTAAATTATTTTGTATCTTTTTTAATGACTTCAGTTGACAACATGGAAGTGCCCAGACTACAACATCCTTTCACTGCTCTGATAGCGGGTCCTACTGGTAGTGGGAAGACTCAGTTTGTAAAACGCTTACTTCAACATCAAGGGGAAGTCATATCTCCCTCCCGAACATGTGGTGTGGTTCTACGGGGTTCACCAAACAATGTACGATGAAATAGAAAACGTGACATTTGTGGAAGGCCTTCCTCTAATTTCCGTGACTATGTGAAAGGAAGAATGCTGTTTGTTATTGATGATCTCATGACTGAATGCGAAAGCAAAAAAAAAATTAACTCAATTGTTCACTAGAGGGAGTCATCATTTCAATGTATCTGTGATATTCATTACTCAAAATATTTTTCATAAAGGCAAAGAAATGCGAGAAATTTCCCTGAATGCCCATTACTTGTTTCTGTTTAAATCACGAAGAGATGTGAATCAAATCACTCATTTAAGGAAGCAGTTGTACCCTAGCAAACTTAAATTTTTTCAAGAAGTGTATTTGGAAGCCACAAAATCCCTTACAGCTATTTATTGATTGATCTAAAACCAGAGACCAAGGAAGAATTAAGATTACGCTCTCAGATTCTTCCAGGAGACATTCAAGTAATATATCAACCTCGGTGAAATGAAATAAGTCTCAGTTTTCATCATGACGTCGTCTAAGCAGCAGGTCCAACTTTTATGCATAATTCAACACTATCCAAGAAAAGTATTAAAAGACCTAATATTGAAATGTAGAAAAAATGGAATTAAAGCACTATGCAAAGTTTGTATGAATACGTTAAAAGGAAATGTTCCGCTTACTCCAGCCCAGAAACATTCACTGCAACGGCATAAGCACAACTTGCGAGCACTCTCTCGAAAAAAGACGCCTCTATATAAAAAGAGGAAACTCCTTATTCAAAAATGGGGATTTTGAGGTGTGTTGATTCCTGCTGCTCTCAGTGTATTAACGACTCTGCTTCCGAAATAATGGAATTTGCCAAAAAAATAGTTCTGATTCCCGAAGAACGGATTTCACGTCATATGCCAACAGAGGAAACGTTAACGGACTTAGACAAAGAAATGAAAAAATCTATTAGGCAAAGAGTCTGACGAAGTGAAAATGAAACTATATAATCAAGTCTTGAATAAACGTATTCAGGTATCGAGTTTTAATCCCCCAGTTTCATCTCAGGAAACACCATCGAGAACTGAAGAACCAGTGAAAGAAGAACATGTCAAAGACGAGAAAGTAAAAGATGTTGTAGAAGACCTTATCATTCAGTCAGTTCCTACTAACTTGAAGCGAAATGCAAGAAATGTGCTGGGCGTCTTTAAAACGAACTCTGATATTATTGTGAAAATATTCCAAATACGTGGCGACAGTTAATAAATAAATACATCGTTCTTTCCACGTTCCAGAAACACACAGCAACCGAAAAATTGTTTATCAGCCGCCGCTGTGGAATCGAACCAACAGAACTCTCGGTATCGCGCCGAGTGCGTTACCTTTACGCCACGGGGGCCAACAATCCACGGTGCTATGTGTATTTTTAAAGTCAGCTACTGACATCATAAATCCGCACCGTGGATTGTTGGCCCCCGTGGCGTAAAGGTAACGCACTCGGCGCGATACCGAGAGTTCTGTTGGTTCGATTCCACAGCGGCGGCTGATAAACAATTTTTCGGTTGCTGTGTGTTTCTGGAACGTGGAAAGAACGATGTATTTATTTAATAACTGTCGCCAAGTATTTGGAATATTTTCACCTTGGTTCTCGCCCTTTGGATTTAACTGCTATAATATATATAGCTAGTGCCATTAATGCCCACCAGATGGAGACGTCTCAGTAGCTGAGCCCATCTTACGGATTTATGATGTCAGTAGCTGACTTTAAAAATACACATAGCACCGTGGATTGTTCGCCCCCGTGGCGTAAAAGTAACGCACTCGGCGCGATACCGAGAGTTCTGTTGGTTCGATTCCACAGCGGCGGCTGATAAACAATTTTTCGGTTGCTGTGTGTTTCTGGAACGTGGAAAGAACGATGTATTTATTTATTAACTGTCGCCACGTATTTGGAATATTTTCACCTTGGTTCTCGCCCTTTGGATTTAACTGCTATAATATACATAGCTAGTGCCGTTAATGCCCACAAGATGGAGACGTCTCAGTAGCTGAGCCCATCTTACGGATTTATGATGTCAGTAGCTGACTTTAAAAATACACATAGCACCGTCGATTGTTGGCCCCCGTGGCGTAAAGGTAACGCACTCGGCGCGATACCGAGAGTTCTGTTGTTTCAATTCCACAGCGGCGGCTGATAAACAATTTTTCGGTTGCTGTGTGTTTCTGGAACGTGGAAAGAACGATGTATTTATTTATTAACTGTCGCCACGTATTTGGAATATTTTCACCTTGGTTCTCGCCCTTTGGATTTAACTGCTATAATATATATAGCTAGTGCCGTTAATGCCCACCAGATGGAGACGTCTCAGTAGCTGAGCCCATCTTACGGATTTATGATGTCAGTAGCTGACTTTAAAAATACACATAGCACCGTGGATTGTTGGCCCCATTGGCGTAAAGGTAACGCACTCGGCGCGATACCGAGAGTTCTGTTGGTTCAATTCCACAGCGGCGGCTGATAAACAATTTTTCGGTTGCTGTGTGTTTCTGGAACGTGGAAAGAACGATGTATTTATTTATTAACTGTCGCCACGTATTTGGAATATTTTCACCTTGGTTCTCGCCCTTTGGATTTAACTGCTATAATATATATAGCTAGTGCCGTTAATGCCCACCAGATGGAGACGTCTCAGTAGCTGAACCCATCTTACGGATTTATGATGTCAGTAGCTGACTTTAAAAATACACATAGCACCGTGAATTGTTGGCCCCCGTGGCGAAAAGGTAACGCACTCGGCGCGATACCGAGAGTTCTGTCGGTTCGATTCCACAGCGGCGGCTGATAAACAATTTTTCGGTTGCTGTGTGTTTCTGGAACGTGGAAAGAACGATGTATTTATTTATTAACTGTCGCCACGTATTTGGAATATTTTCACCTTGGTTCTCGCCCTTTGGATTTAACTGCTATAATATACATAGCTAGTGCCGTTAATGCCCACAAGATGGAGACGTCTCAGTAGCTGAGCCCATCTTACGGATTTATGATGTCAGTAGCTGACTTTAAAAATACACATAGCACCGTGGATTGTTGGCCCCCGTGGCGTAAAGGTAACGCACTCGGCGCGATACCGAGAGTTCTGTTGTTTCAATTCCACAGCGGCGGCTGATAAACAATTTTTCGGTTGCTGTGTGTTTCTGGAACGTGGAAAGAACGATGTATTTATTTATTAACTGTCGCCACGTATTTGGAATATTTTCACCTTGGTTCTCGCCCTTTGGATTTAACTGCTATAATATATATAGCTAGTGCCGTTAATACCCACCAGATGGAGACGTCTCAGTAGCTGAGCCCATCTTACGGATTTATGATGTCAGTAGCTCACTTTAAAAATACACATAGCACCGTGGATTGTTGGCCCCCGTGGCGTAAAGGTAACGCACTCGGCGCGATACCGAGAGTTCTGTTGTTTCAATTCCACAGCGGCGGCTGATAAACAATTTTTCGGTTGCTGTGTGTTTCTGGAACGTGGAAAGAACGATGTATTTATTTATTAACTGCCGCCACGTATTTGGAATATTTTCACCTTGGTTCTCGCCCTTTGGATTTAACTGCTATAATATATATAGCTAGTGCCGTTAATACCCACCAGATGGAGACGTCTCAGTAGCTGAGCCCATCTTACGGATTTATGATGTCAGTAGCTGACTTTAAAAATACACATAGCACCGTGGATTGTTGGCCCCCGTGGCGTAAAGGTAACGCACTCGGCGCGATACCGAGAGTTCTGTTGTTTCAATTCCACAGCGGCGGCTGATAAACAATTTTTCGGTTGCTGTGTGTTTCTGGAACGTGGAAAGAACGATGTATTTATTTATTAACTGCCGCCACGTATTTGGAATATTTTCACCTTGGTTCTCGCCCTTTGGATTTAACTGCTATAATATATATAGCTAGTGCCGTTAATACCCACCAGATGGAGACGTCTCAGTAGCTGAGCCCATCTTACGGATTTATGATGTCAGTAGCTCACTTTAAAAATACACATAGCAGCGTGGATTGTTGGTCCCCGTGGCGTAAAGGTAACGCACTCGGCGCGATACCGAGAGTCCTGTTGGTTCGATTCCACAGCGACGGCTGATAAACAATTTTTCGGTTGCTGTGTGTTTCTGGAACGTGGAAAGAACGATGTATTTATTTAGTAACTGTCGCCACGTATTTGGAATATTTTCACCTTGGTTCTCGCCCTTTGGATTTTACTGCTATATTATATATCGCTAGTGCCGTTAATGCCCACCAGATAGAGACGTCTCAGTAGCTAAGCCCATCTTACAGATTTATGATGACAGTAGCTGACTTTAAAAATACACATAGCACCGTGGATTGTTGGCCCCCGTGGCGTAAAGGTAACGCATTCGGCGCGATACCGAGAGTTCTGTTGGTTCGATTCCGCAGCGGCGGCTGATAAAGAATTTTTCGGTTGCTGTGTGTTTCTGGAACGTGGAAAGAACGATGTATTCATTTATTAACTGTTGCCACGTATTTGGAATATTTTCACCTTGGTTCTCGCCCTTTGGATTTAACTGCTATAATATATATAGCTAGTGCCGTTAATGCCCACCAGATGGAGACGCCTCAGTAGCTGAGCCCATCTTACGGATTTATGATGTCAGTAGCTGACTTTAAAAATACACATAGCACCGTGGATTGTTGGTCCCCGTGGCGTAAAGGTAACGCACTCGGCGCGATACCGAGAGTTCTGTTGGTTCAATTCCACAGCGGCGGCTGATAAACAATTTTTCGGTTGCTGTGTGTTTCTGGAACGTGGAAAGAACGATGTATTTATTTATTAACTGTCGCCACGTATTTGGAATATTTTCACCTTGGTTCTCGCCCTTTGGATTTAACTGCTGTAATATATATAGCTAGTGCCGTTAATGCCCACTAGATGGAGACGTCTCAGTAGCTGAGCCCATCTTACGGATTTATGATGTCAATAGCTGACTTTAAAAATACACATAGCACCGTGGATTGTTGGCCCCCGTGGCGTAAAGGTAACGCACTCGGCGCGATACCGAGAGTTCAGTTGGTTCGATTCCACAGCGGCGACTGATAAACAATTTTTCGGTTGCTGTGTGTTTCTGGAACGTGGAAAGAACGCTGATATTATTGGCTGGAGCCCTAAGGCCGAATTGAAGGTCCTAGAACGTATTGTGAAAAACACGAATATTATTGACCTCATAGACTCTATGTTTCGAAGCAAAGGATCTAAGCTGCACATACCTCCTGAATTTGTAAAAGCATTAAAAGACATAAATTTACCCAAAAAGTTCATTAAAAATAAACAAATGTTGCAAGTTCCTGTACAAGAAAGAAATTCGGTTGTAACTTCTAAACGGAAAAAGGCAAATTTATGTAAAAATGTTCGTTGGATTCCTTATTAAAAATTTAATTGAAAAAAAGTGTCATTTTTTGTTAGTTTTTTTTTCTCTTTTTTTAAAATGGATTCCTAAGTTCATATTGAGAAGGGTTTAAATTTTGATTGAAAGATGTTTGCATAGATCGTTTTAGGAAAAGTTGAAAACAGATAAGGTTCGTTTCGGAAAAGTTGAAAACAGATAATGTTCGTTTCGGAAAAGTACATTCCCTTATAGGGTTAAAAATGGAACACTTCATATTTTCTTAGGGGCGGTTTTGATGAAACACGTTTCAGTAAAAACAGTGAAATTCCCATTGAATAACATGGAGAACTATGAAATTTAAGAAGCACGTTTTCGTTCAACGAAAATATTTTAAAAGGTCTATTTTCGATTCAGTTGAAAACGATTCAGGTAGAAAACATAATGCAGTAAAAACAATCACACCAAGTTCCTGAAAGTTGAAAATAGAGAAGGTTGAAATTTGGAAAAATGTCTAAGGAAGGAAATTGTTATAAATCACAGACTGTTTTAGTTTTCCCAGGCTAGCGGGGTCTTCAGTGAGAGCGCTTCTTCTTTTTCAACCCAAAGAATGAAGCGAGTCAGTTTGAAACATTTGAAACTCCCCGAAAATTAGCCGTGTACTCTGGTTTCGGCTCAATAGTGTAAAGCATTGCTCTCAGACCATTCGGAACCCCCCCCCCCCGATTGGCCGTCTAATGGAAAACATCAGGCCCTGTTCCCTTAATAAATACCCAAATATCCATAAGAAAAGTCTTCCAAGAAAGCACTAGTTCACAATTAAAATAATTGCATTCATTCTGTTACTGTTTTAAACGTTTCTAAAAAGAAATTTTGCTTTTAAAATTCTTGAAAGCTTAATATTTACTCTTAAGATTAAAAAAAATACTTAATTTATGTCAATATAAAAAATAATTTCACAAAAATGTATGTTTAGAATTAACAAAAATAATAATTACACTTTAAATTTAGGGTCTAGAATTAGAAATGACTTAAAACATTTTAAAAAATGCATTTTTTAAAACTTAATTCCTCACTTTTGTTTAGTAATTTACCTCCCTCCCTCCCCCTTCCCTTAACCAAATTTTTAAGTCCTAAAAAGGACTTTTTTTTAACTAGCAGGATTTGCTGTTACGAAGACTCTTCACCGTCTCTAACAAAGATGCTGCATTGATATTGTTCACAACTGCTTCTGTAATGAGCAAGCTACCAACTTCTTTCAAAAAAGATTCCGCATCACTTTTGGGTTCTAGTAAAGAAAGTGCTTTATTAAAACCCATATTTCATTTTTCATCGTTGGTAAACTAAGCACACTCATACCCTAACTGGTTGTTGGGTTGTTCTTCAAGAGGCAAACGACATGTAACACAATCAAAGACTGTCCATGTATTTTGCTCAATGGCGGACTTGAGTACATCAGCCAGAATGAAATGCAGTTCCTCATCGCTCGCTGGGGAACTTTCAGCACTCTGGTTTATTAAGATAAAGTTCTTAAAAACAGTTCCAAATAAAACTTGGCAAACACTCTTCCAGATTTTAGGACATTCTTCAACGAGCTCACTGAATTGTGACCTAGTGAGAGATGTTGCAGTAGGCGATAGTTGAAGGGTGCCATTGGCCACGGTATTCAGTGATTGAAAATGGTAAACGGTCCCCGAACTTGAAGGAGTTGCGCAAAGAAGAAGTTTCTTTCCCACTACTTTAATATCGTTCATGTTCCAAAACATGAATCTAGACTTCATGAAAACGCAGAATGTGTATGCCGACATCGTAACACCGAATTTAGTGGGGTGTAAGAGCTCGCCATCGAAATCATAGCTCCTGACATGAACTCTTACAGTTCCTGCAAAATTAGTCACTTACGCGATCTTGTTTCCTCCGAGAGAGAAGTGGTGAGGAGGCAGATTTTCTAGTGAAATTCCCGACGAAGCAGACTTGTTTGCAGCAAGCATTGTTAATGTAGACCCAATACTAGCATGTACAGTTGAGACAGGTGTGTCGGAACGCAACAAGTCATCACCACGATGAAATTTCTTTACACCATCCGATTAGTTTGGTTGGCAGTCCGCTTCATGCTGGTGGCCGGCAAAGTGTTTGTAGGGGCAGGCAACTGAACGTGTTCAGAGTTCGAGGGTAGAGAACCGAATGAGTGAGTTGCTGTGCGTTCAAACTAAACTGATAACAGATTATGGCTGATGCAAGCATCATGTTTACTGCTTGAAAGCGTGAATGAGTCATGAGACAATGGCGTCTGTGTTATCATCTTTCTAAAGGTCAAATGTATTCGAACATCTGGGGCATTTCCGCAACGTGCTAGACAATGTGCCCATGAATCATTTGTTGGGGGTAGCATCTGGAGAAGCGAACCACTTTCTAATCTTAAGACAACTGGTTGAAAACATTCTCTTTTAAAAACAAAGTCCCTTGTTTGACCTAGGGAAACTGAAGCAATGCAAGAATTTTTCACGATTTCACTTTCATCGTCCTTGTGGAATCCGATACATTGATTTCCATTTTGACACCTATTAATCAATACAAAATTAAAGGTGTCACAACACGCGTTCTCTACCTCACGTTTGATTTCTCGAAGTACAGGAATCCACGGTTTTGCTTTTATGGTCAATCCGCTGAAAGAGTAATGGAGGTCAGCATCACCGAAGGCAACATGCCGTCGAGGAATGGAATACGTTTCCCCAAATCTTTGAGAATTCACCACTAAGATATTTCACTTCTGTCTCCAAACACCGAAGAAATTAATCAGCCTCTGATTTAGAAAACAACTTTGAATACGAGAAATGGAGACCGTCCTTGTAATATGATGAATGCATTTCATCAGACGACTAGGTGCAATTGAAGTAGGCTCCCAACGATAAACGAAGTGAGAATGAGCAAGACAAAAGATAGATTAGCTACGAGATAAGACAGATGACGTCAGCAGATGAATAATCGATTCCTTTTATTTATTTTTTTGGTTTAGTCCTGAAGACTGTTTTTATCTTCTATTTTCATTCTTTTAGGAGGAGGTTCTAATGAATTGAATGAGTAATGCCCATAGGGAAGGTTATGAATAAAATCTTCCATAATGATGCGTTTATTGTCATGAGGGCTTAGAGATTTCTTGTTTGTTTTAATGCTGAAGACTACATGTTTCATACTACGAAACGAGTGACAAACATTTCTCATCTCCTGTTTATTGAATAAGGAATATCGGTAATTTTGAAGTTGGAGTTGATTTAAAACAATTGGCTTACTCACTCCTTTAGCTTTTTTCTTTTTACATCATCGGAAGAAAAAGCATACATTTTTGCCCTCAGACCAACGAATTCTCTTATTATTTTCCCGTTCATTTCATCTTTAAATTTTCCGATAACTTTTTTATTAGCTGAACAGTAGAGAGGATGGTCTATTGAATAGTCGCTCGTATCTAGTAAAGACAGGATCTTCTGTCTTCGTTTCATAAAAGAAACTGTCTGTGTCCATGTTCAGAACCTTCACTTTTTCTCCATACATGGGTTTTATGACGTCATAATGGAAAGAGTACATTAAGGTTTTCGACATATCCAGAACGGCGATTCCTATATATATGGGTTTATTGAAAACTAGTTTGGTGACATCTAAATGGCATAAAATCATAAACTCCTCATCGGACTCATTCTTCAGAATTTTGCGGTCTTTGAAGTTGTGTTTAGCCAACCCTTTTTCCAAACGTTTCTCATCATGAACCAGTTCTATGGATGTTCTTTTCCTGATGTCTTCCATAGTCTTCCTAAAGACGCTGTTATTCATGAGCTTATAGAAATTTATTTCGAATTCATTTTTTGCCAATTTTCGTTTCTCAGTATTTAGATTTATATATACCTGCAGCCACTTTGATTGGGAAAATGTTATGCCTCGATGAATTTTTTTAATTACAAGACCAGCTGCAACTGCTTGTTTAAGTAAGCGGTAGTGGGCTATATATCTGCTCTTGGGGTTTAATGATGTCAGAACTTTGGTTTGTCGGGTACCAGGAACAACCCCAACCTCAGGACAGAAGAAAAGATCATCGTGAAAATCATGCAAAGAGTCCGGGTACTCGATGTCGACTTTCAAAAAGCATCCAAAGGGACCGTCATCAGGAATAGAGCCAATATTCAAATGCTCCAACTCATCAGAATGCATCCAATTAAAGTGAGCATATCGAATCGATTCACTTAAAGAAAATCCATACATATTATTGCAATCGAGATAAGAAATATAGTTGCTTTCTTTTGCTGGATTAAAATTTTTCATGTACTTGTTGTTCGCCAGGGCATGCCGCTGGATGCATTGGCATAGTCCCCCTCGTTTTTCCGCCTCGACAAATAATAGCATTTCATAATATGTAAGTAATTCCAAAGACATTTTCGTGCTCTTAAGCATGGCAGCGAATGCTAAGGATGGAGCACTGAAGAACCACACGGGATCCAGTGAATATGTTTCCTGACAGATATCCCGACAATTTTCAAAGATATCGGCCAGGATGAGAACATCAGTCTTTAAATACAGATCTGAGTATTTTCCTAAATCTCTGATATTCATTTTTCCCCATACTTTTGAGCATGATTATAATCTTCGTTACTTATGTGTGACTCGGAAATGCTACTATAAAAACTTGATTTTGGAGGGAGGCATGAATCTTCTAATTTGTTGTATGATGTTACATATTCATACGGAAAAACACCCTTCTTTTTCAACAAATGAAACTCGTCATCTTGGGGGTAGTGCTTTTGAGGGATCTTAAATTGGTTTGGTGGAAGATTATTTGCAAGGCTTGACAACCCCGTAGTCATGAATCTCAAGCTGTCCAAAAATCGAATTTCCATCCCCTCAATAAATTTTGAGAAGGAAATGAATTTTTCGGTGGATTCTGGAATGACTTTAATGTTTCCTTCTGAAAAACCAAGCTCTTGAATGATAAAGTGTGAATCATAACCAGATAAGTTGTGGAAGAAGACTGGCACAAATTTTGGGTTTCGGAAATTGATATTACATGATGCATGTGCTGGACCCCTGAATGCGCCTGTTCGGTGGTCATGGTCAGCGACTTTGAGTTTGCCTTTTGATTTTGCGAATGCTTTTTCACAGAGATAACAGATTGATGCAGATTGAAAAGATGTTTTTTCTTCAGTACTTAATGGACACATGGGGACATTTTTTTTATACTCCTCCTGGATTTGCAATACATCTTCTTTTAAGGAGTGAAGGAAATGACGAATGACGCCGTCCGTCTTCAGACCTATGACTCTGAAATACGGAAAATTCATCTAATTTATCTTTTATGGAGTACGCATACGACATGAGCTCGTGGGTTTGGGTTGTCATGGTGTATGATATTTCGGGATTTTGAGGGGGCCCTTGAATGGATTTGAGAACGTACTCAAGGTCGGCGTAGATACAAAGGGAACCCCCAAGCCATGCTGAAAATCTTTGAATTGAAGAATATTATTCTCTGGCATCTGAATGGCAACGGGTTTGGGTTTCATGCAGAGGAGTTTATGATTTTTTAATTTGTTTTCCCCATCATAACGGGCATCGTAGGTTGTAAAACATTTTTTGCATATTCTGACTTTTCCATTACGCATGGTGATTTGTTTGGAAATCCACCGCTCGAAGTTAGTGATGAATGCGTAGTGGGAGCGACATCCATCTTCTAAATAGAGGAGATCTCGATGGTCTTGTAATTCCTCATTGCATACCTTAATGGGAAATATTTTTTCTGCCTCGTCGATACCGAAGACATTAATGGAAATGTTATTTGCCTTCTCGAACTTTTTTAATATAAGAAATTTTTACCTGGTACTCAATAAAATCCCAGATATATCCTGTGAGGAATTGAGGGTCCTTCAGGAAATTGGCGGCTCTCTCCCTATGATGACATTGAAGACGAGGGGTCCAGACCGCATATTTAAAGCAATAGATGCCATTATTCACAACATTCACTACTGCCTTCTTCCTTTGAATATTGTTTGGAAGGGCGATGAATGACTCACCCCTCAAGGGTCTGAAACGGTTAATTCTAAGTTCGAACCAGGAGACATGAGAAAATACCCAGCCGGACCCTTTCAATTCTGCCTCAGACCTTTTGTTCTCGATTTTAGCAGCCATTGAATCATAAAATTCCCCAACATCACTAGCTCTGAAGAGAGGTTTGTTGGGGGTTTTCAGGTTGTGGTCACAAAACTCGTACTCGTCTGGAACATCTTTTTTCTGTTTTTTTTAAAATTGCCTCCATGAAAACGCTGACTTTGAGTGAGGGATGAGCAGCTAATAAATGTTGGAGGATTCTTAGACATGGAGCTTTACTGAATTCTAAAAAGGAGCGGAGACATGATGCTGGCCCCTTATCGGGTACGGTTTTATAGGTGGTGAGTCGCTGTCTCGCGGCAGACTCGACTTCAATGAATCCTCCAATATTTTCAAGGAGGGTCTGGATGGGCACAACTATCGGTGCATTCATAACGATTGGAGCTTGGCCTGGTGCAGCTATAGGAACATCAAAGTTTGGGGGAGCATGACTAGGCCCTGCCACTGCGGGATCCGAACCACCACCTTGTCGATGAACTCGTTGCTCGTGACGCTTAAGATTAGGTTTCTGGCTGAATTTTGCTGGGCATTGGGTACACGCGAATGGTATTTTACCTGTATGACTCCTCTAATGGTTTTTCAGGTTGAATTTTTTTGGCAAAGGTCTTGGAGCAGACCGAGCATGTGTTGGAAGGAATATTGACTGGGATGTCTGGCGTGAAATCAGAGGTTAGGTCTTGATTTAAGGGAATTTCCTCCATGGCATCGAACACATCGGAATTCTGCAAAAATAATTGTTCTTCCTCCAATCACCATTCATTCTGTGAAAGAATTAAAAAAAAATTAACCCCTCTCCTCTAACAACGCATTTTCATGAAATAAACATTAAAAATTGGAGGAAATTCCTTTATTGAGAATAAACTTCTTAAATTTTCATTGGAAAGGGAGCTACCGTAAAAGTGTTACGTTATGAAAAATAAAATGTTTTAAAAGAATAAACGATGGCATTAACATGAATTTTTCTTCTTTAAAATCTAACTTTAATCGTATGCAAAATAACTCAAATGCTGTTCCTAACACGCAAACATGTTTTAAACCCCTATCAAAGCATTTTCATGGAATAAACATTAAAATGGGAAATTCATACGTTGAGAATAAACTTCTTACATTTTATTGGAAATGGGAGCTATTGTAAAAGAATGAATTCCTAAAAGCTTTTTAAAAAAGAATCATGTTTTTCCTTCAAGAGAATAAACGATTCAACTAACATGAAATTCTAACAACATCCTAATTCAAACAACTTGGGGCACCTAACAATAAATAAAATAATTGCATGCGAGGAAATGAGAACTTAAATCTTCCATTGCAGAAACGGTGGGAAATCCAGCAGACATTTTCCAAAATAAAAATCCAGATAGCAAGAGAGGTACAACAGCACACGTGTCGACAACTGAACTAGAAAAAGTGATGGAAGAGGAACGGACAAAGTTTTAAAGTAAACAGAATGCACTTTGACCCAACCAGTTTCGTAAACGTCACGAGGGCATTTCAAACGGACATATCAACTACAAAAAGTCCGGAATTCACACATGACAAACGTGAGCGAATCGAGCTGTCATCGCAAGGGGGAGGAAATGGAACTACATTCCTATGCGTTTTCTAAGCATTTCGAAGGTTCCAAGTTTAATCAGTTTCCGAAATTCTGCTGTTCACGAAGGAACAACACACGACCCTTATCACCACGACGTGTCTCATGGTGTCTATTTCCTTATCTGGTCATCTAGCAACGGATACGTTGCTGATGAATCATCATGCATCAGCACTTGTGACGTTATCAAAACAGTAACTTTATGGAGACTGGTCAAGAACACCTTGTTGATAAATCACTATTGGACTCTAATCAGACAAAACGAACTTCAGCTGAGGGTTTATCTTAAGGGAAGTTCTTAGAGAAAAACGGAAGGATTTCATTATAATTAATTTTGATATCTTGAGAGAATAAAACTAAAATATATTCGGTAAGAAATTCTTCAAGGTTGAATTTTCCTTAAAATGAGAGAGGAATACGGAAAGCGAAAGAAATTAATCAGACACCTTGAAAGAATTCATCTTGGATTTAATGCTCTTTTTTTTTTTTTTTGAAAAACGAGTGAACTATGAAATACTTTGTTCTTCACATAAAGAAAACAGAGTGTACGATTTCAATAATTCCTATTTGAAAAAACTGTGTTGTCCTGAAAAAGACAGTTAAGATTATTTTTTTTTACCAATAATAAAATTCGTCTAAATCTCGTAAAATTTATCCAACGTAATGACTTAGGTCAACTGAGTCCAGAAATGCTTCGTCTACTTTAGTATTTTGATTCCAATTCCGATGGAGTTCTTTCAGATATTGTTCAGCGATTTTCTCAAAATCTAGTTATAAAATAATTTTGGTCATGTTTATTTGATTGTCGTTGTCGTAGGAGAATTCCATTCCGTTCATGTCCGCTGTGTCATACATTGTGTCCCCAAGAGTTTCTTCAAGCAGAAAAGAGCCATCATCATACAGCCGAAATCCTTCTTTTGGGTTTTGTAATGCTTCCAAAGTCAAATTATTTTTTTCCAATGCTTTCTTAATTAAAGCGGAAAACGAAATGGAACGAAGAAACGTCTGCTGTATGAATCTTAACATAGTTGATTTCTTATCAACCACTTTAGTCCAATGTTCTCCGCACACAGAAATTTCAGTTTTCAAAATTTCCCTATCCTGACCCACTTTTTCCTGAGTGAAATCCAATACATGGTAAAAATCTCGACTTATGCATTCCACAGAGTGGGGATTCATTCTCATAAAAGGAGTCAACGGTTCTAAACGATGAGCCACTGTAATATTTCCACTGAAAACGTAATCATATTTCGCAGGCTCGCGACTTTGAACAACATCACGCAGAAAGACAAAGCTGTCTAGAAGTTCAAGCTATTCAGCACACTTCAAAGCGATTCCCATAGCTGTAGGAACGTATAAGTCACCAAAGCAAATATATTTTCGGACATGAATCTGTAATTCACCATCAAAACAAAATATCCGAATGAATCAATCGTCTCCTAAAGGGAAAGCAATTTTCAGGCATTTCATTCTTCCTAAAGATGGTGCGATTTTCATCGTATAATGCTATGGGCGATTCCATTATAAATTTTTCAAGAAACACAAAAGGCGACCACTCTCCTCAACCGATCGAGTTCAACTGAGAGAATCTTAAACCGCTACGTCAATCAAGCACCTTGTCAGTAATGGACCATAACGATCATGTGACCTGGAAAGAGAGCCATTCCTTTGAAAGGGGTGAAACCTGATGCTGAACATAAATCTACAGGAACGAAATATTTTCAAAGAAAGCATTTCCTCATCTAAATTAAAATTGGAGGGATGAAAAATATAACAATTAAAGAAAATGCAACGTCTATAAAAACTCCTAACACCTCACGGAAGTTCTAAAAATATAAGTTTAATAAAAAATAAAAAAATGGAGGAAAGGCTTTGACAGGAAAGACTTCCCAAAAATTTGTCAAAGTCCAATAAATCTCCAAGAAACACCGTTAAGGAGGTAGCACATCGAGTAGACATCCTCTTTCCTCACTCTGTCATTGCCATCCCTCAAAGATCCATCGAAAGTTCCAAGGAGCACCGCTAGGGGCCAGCACATCATGGGGTCGATCACGTGACAAAAACTCTAAGAAGGGAACAGCTGGGGCAGCCTCTGGGACAGCCTCGTGAGCAGCCATTGTTAAGTCTATGGGGGCTACTCCTGTACCAGAACTCTCCCTTTTCCTCTACTCACTATTAAGGACATCGTGGTACAATTTTGATACCCTATCAATGTTGTGGATGCCGAAATCAAGAAGTTACTTAGAAGAACTTTCACAACCCTTTCACGTGATCCTTCAGAATCTAGGTACATCTGCTCAATCGACTACATATATACCTTGTATTAAATCAATACTGCTTAACGTTTGTATTAAGAATAAACTTAATTCAGATGTGAAAACAACAAACATTATTGCTTTGCTTAAAAATGACAGAGATCCCATTGACATCACTAATAAAATTGGCATTTTTTGCGTACCGTTGAACCCCGTGGACATGCACAGTGAACAACTTGTATATATTGGATCCTCGGTACGTACCTTGCCTACTCGTCTCGACGAACATAAATACAATATAAATATGGGTTCACAAAACACGGCTTTAGCCAGTCATCTTCACAGTGATGAATATGGCCCAGATTAGGACAATGTCACGCATCCTTGCGTCACCACCTAACAGGTTTTTGACTTTAATTACTAAAAGCGTGTATATATTACAATATGAAAGGAGTGTCTGTAATAATGATCTCCCGTACCATGTTCCCTATCTTTGGAAAATGTTCATAGGCCCTGATGTATTAACTTTATTTAGCTTATAGCGTTTCCCATCTTTCTTTAATGGTTTTACGCATGCGTCAAATATTTATCCTATGTCACTCATTCTTTTAACTATATAATTCTGTAAGTTATCTTGCTCTGTTAGTCACACATCTGAAGATGGGAGTCGCAGGCGACCCCGAAAGATGTAATGTACATTTATTACTCATGTGCTGTTTCTAACTGCGTCTTAAGTTTAAAATATCATATGCTTTTAGATATCAGCATCATGAATCGTGCTTCGATGGCTATTTAGTTTTGATATACAGAGGATGAGTCGAACGTTTTGCAACATTTGGATCACTTTATGTCTTCATACGTACCTTTAAGACAAAAGCTGACTAGCATTCAAAGAGTACACTTTAACCATCTGTCCGCCAGTTCTACTATTCCGGGGCGGTATCAATTCTTGTCCTTCAAGGCAAAGAACTTCTTCATCCCAGGTGCCACCTCCTCCAGGTTGTTGAACTTCCGCCCACGAAGGAAGTGGGCCATGGAATGGAAAGGTAATAATCCGACTGGGCAAGTTCCCGACTATATGTTAGGTGTGGCATCAGTACGATGCCTCAAGTTCCTGGACTTTTGCCAGGCTTGTTCGCGCGGTATGAGCCCGAGCGTTGTCCTATTGCAGGAGAGCGCGCGTGCTGTTCACCACTGCCGGGTACTTCTGCTCTAAAACGGCACGCATCCACTCCAGCTGTTCAGACTAGATAATGGCATTGATGGTCCGACCGTCTGGAATAAATTTGTAATGAATTATCCTATCGAAATTTCACAAGACGCAGAGCATCACCTTGTGCTCGAAGCGCCCGCGTTTGGCAACAAGTTCAAGAAGTTGGCCAGGGCTCAACTACTGCCGTTGTAGGTTAGGATTAGGGAAATAGGCCCACTTTTCATCGCACATAACAATTATCTTGATGAAACACACATTGCGCGAGTTTTCTAAGTGTTGGTTATACAGTTCCACTCGAAGATTTTCTGCAGCTCGCGTCAGTTCGTGAGAGACAATGAGGCAACTCCTGCAGATTTTGCCGTTGTCCTGAAGGTGACGAGCCACGGTGTAGTGTGATATTTCCAGCTCGCCTAATAGCCTCCGAGTGCTGGTTGTCGGATTTGTCTCGAAGGCCTGGCTCACGTTCTCACCTGACCTTGACTGATCGTCGAGGTTTCTGTCACCTGGGCGAAATTTCTTCAAACATCTGGTTGCGGTGCCGTCGTCCACGGAACCTTCCCTTTTCGCATTACAAATGTTTCGTTTTGCTTGAGCAGCGTTATGGCCGAGTTCAAACGCGTAAAACAAAAGTTCCCTAATGAGCCGGTTGTGGTTGTTGATGTTTAAGGCGTCCCAAATACAGACAGAACGATGACATGCAAAGCTGTTCATAGCAACGACTACCACTTTACATCCCATTCGACTGACTAGTGTATGACTTAAACTAGTTTAAACACGTGACATACCCGCCACAGCACAAGTGTTTATGCAAATATTGCAAAACTGTCGGTTCACCTTTTGTACTATATGAGGAAATACTTATTTTACTTTTAACAAAGGTACTTACTTCATAATGTCCCGGTAAGAGTGTTGCTACGGAGCCATTTATTTCCACACTTCTTCGGACTGTCGAATTTCTTTTAATCAATGCTAACTTCCTTTTTCCTGAAATATATTTTTTAATCCTACACTTACTATTTTCGTTGTCTGAACAAGAGCCTTTTTTTTATTTGATTTGAAAATTTCTCCCTAGGATCTTATGAAATTCAAAATGCCGCGATGACATTTGGAACTTCATGAATTTCAAATATGATAATATGCAAATCTATTGTTATTAACTTATTAGTAGGAATAGGCAGAATAGAAACAATTTGAAATTAATATTATAACTCTGGAACTCTGAAGCGTAAATTTTGAAAATATTAACTTTTATTCGAAACCACCCTAAATGTTATTTTGAAATCGTTTTTTATGAATATTCGAATCAACATTGATTTTCAGCTAGACTTATTTCGAAAACGTTTTGAGAAACATGTATCTAAAATCAGATGTGATACAAACGAATGTTTTTCTATGTAGTACTTATTTTTAAATTTAAAGACACTAACTAGTTTGAAAATTAAAATTTATTACTTGGTTTCAAAACAAAAGGTTGAAACTGCACCTTTCTGTTAGTAAATGTCCAGTAACTCGTGAACAAGTTTGCGGGCTCAAGATTTTTCATATATACTTTCCTTAACCGCAGTGTTTGCGAGTTTTTGGTAGTTTCGTTTTTGTAAAAAGTTTCTGATGGATCTTCAAAATGCCTTTCCTTTTTTTTTTGGGGGGGGGGTTAAAGATTAGTGTTTTCCATGTTTCGCCAAATTCCAGATGCTTTAAGTGTGTTTTCTATGTATAGTTAGTGCCATATCGTTTTTCCCGTCTTCAGATTGTGTATAGCTTTTTCACCTTCATCGTGTTCATTATAGTGTTCTGCATTTCTTTCTGGATAAGTGGATTAGCACGAGGCCGAAGAGTAGACTGACTGAATATTATCGTTGTTTCCGCCTTAGTTCCTGTTCACAGTGATTTTTTGCGTGATTTCAATATCCTGTGTGCTCCTTTGGATTTTTGAATTAGCCTAAGGGCGAAGACTTCAAGTGTAAGTGCTTTGATATTATTTCTCCAAATGTCCTTCTACATTTACCGTACCTTTGCGGCGGAGTATATGTAAAGAACATACTTTCTCCAATGGATATCATCCTGGATTTTTGGTCTTCAAGTAATCTTCCTCAATAAGGTGCTTTTTACCTTTTTTCCTGACAAAGCTAACTGTTGATATAAGTTGCTTGATGCTCCTTATGCGGTAGGAAATGGGCTGTTGGCTACTATCATTACATGTCCAGGAAGCGGATAATTGCTTCGATGATGCCGCTTGAGATGGAGGATACTGTCGTCAAAAAACTTTTTACAGAATTTGGCAAAGTGATTTCATATGAGCTAGAAGGTAGAAAAACAGATGATTCTTTTTTGAGTGGTACCTTCACTGGTAGAATAATTCTTGTTATGGAAGTGAATAAAGAAATTCCTAATATTTTCTTCATAAAGGGATATAAAGTGTTTCTGACTTACCCTGGTTTTAAATTTCAATGCCGGTTTTGGAAATAGATGGGAAATACTACTTCGAGGAGTGATAAACCGACTAATGGATCAACCATATTATTGGAAAAGAAAATTTTCGATCAATCTTAAGTCTTGGAGGATAATGATCTGAGAGGTTCTGAGGTGGAATCGAGTGAGGGATCTTTAGATGATTCAAGTGGTAACATTTCAGGCAAAGAAACAGAAACAGTTGTAAGAAGTTTTGGATTTGATAAAATGGGGGAAAAGATAGAAAATGTGCAAGCTGTTTAAAAAAATCTGAGACTGAGAGTGCAGAAATAAAAAATAAATTATGTCAGTGCAGATGTATACAGTAATAAGAGTATAGTAATTGGAAATAAGGCAGATGGGATAAAAAAGTAAAAAAAAATTGCGTAGCCCTTCCCTCTCTCCGATTCGTTCACACTCTCAGAGTGTAATACAATCCTCGTCGAGGAAACAAGAAAATAATGATAACATTCTGTCGCACGGTGAAGAGAAAATTTGGTACAGAAGTCAACGCAAGTGTCTAGTAAACATAAAGGAAGAAAAAACGACGAGTGTAACCATGGCCAGTCATTAGTCATCAACAAAAAAAAAAAATCCAAAATAATTATGAAATAGTGCGAATCGGTTCTTCCGAGCTTTTATATATATATATATATATATATATTTTCTCACTGTTAATTTATTTTTATTTGTAACTTGACAAAAGTCATGGAAACTTAATTTAAATTGGGAGATTAGCAAATTTCTGTTTAACAAAGCGACATTATCGAAAGTTTCATCGTCGTTTCTCTTTACCCTTCGGTACCTGTTCCGGAAGCCATCGGAAAGTTGAAAGAAGCCATAACTAAATCGTCACTTTATTCCCACGAGTCCTGCCACAGCATCTTCAAATTAATGAACTTGGTCTCAAATTTTAGCTACTTCAGTTTCCAAGGACAAATTTACAAACAGGTGAATGGCGCTCCGATTAGATCATCTCTTTCAGCCGTCCTAGCGGAAGTAATACTTCGTCCAATTGAGCAATATATATTCACCAGCATCACCCCAAGACCTACCACCTGGCTAAGATATGCGGACAATATATTCTTCATATGACTTCACGGAAAGGATACCGTCCCGGTTTTTCTAGATAAAATCAATGATATTCCCCCTACAATCAATTTCACTATGGAATTCGAACGCAGTGGCGCCTTGCCTTATCTGGATGTTATACTGAGTAAATTATTAGAAAATCGCCTTCGTACACAAGTCTATTATAAACCCATATCCATAGCAAACCTGATGCTCCGGAACTCATTCTGACCCGCTGACTACATGACAGCGTTATTCCGTTTCGAATCCGAAGAGCCTTTGCAGTCTCCTCAGATCTTCCTTCGAGACAATGCGAATTGAGAAACGTTATCGAGCTGGCCACTGAGGCAGGATACACCCCAAACCTGGTACATCGCTACATCGAGAAAACCCGAACCAGTCGCTCTAATCTTTCTATGATGCAGATACGCTACCTGGGATCAATTCCTTATATACCAAATATTTCCTATCAGCTCAAGCACGCGCTCAAGAAGATAAAGCTCGGTGTTGGCATAAAAAAAAATATCGGGAGGTTTAGAAGCCAATTCATCAACTGCTGTATGGCTTGAAGGATGAAATTTTCTCTAGGAGTTGGCAGAGCGCCTTGTAAGTAGTTTCTTAGGGGAAAGATGAAGTAATAGAGTTTAAGGAATATGTCACAGGTGGGAAATCTCTCTTCTCTGGTTCTAAGTAAAAAAGCACCTTTAATTGTTAAAATTTTGGAAAGCATGGCTCGGCGTGGAGAGGGTGAGTGGGAAAATTAACGAATTGGCCGAAGAGGACTGGAGGTCTCATGGAAGTTGGTAATTCCTCAGACTTGGTAATTCCTTGGTTGCAGGTGTTGTACTAGATAGGGAATTATTAGAGGACTGAGGAATCGGGAATAAATGCTAGAGAATTGAAAGTCAGCATCATGCCAAATGGTGAATTCTCATTGGTTCGTGGACAAGAGGCAGAATGCCGACTCCGGAAACCAGACTGAGCTAAACGTAGTTTTGCTCGTTTCTGGTTTCCGTGTTCGCTGGAATTATAAGACATCAGAAAAAATACAAAAATTCAGATAGGAAGTTCGGGTAAGCAGAAGTACATGCTGGGTTTGCCATATGGTCGGAATTGCGAGTTTAAGGTTACATGGCTCTCCTATACTTTTAAGGGCCGAACAAGGTTACATGTGCAATTTCTGCTAGGAATAGACCCGGATACTAAATAACATAAAACCGTTATCCTACATTATGTGTCAGCAATTTGTTTGAAAAATGTTAATATAATTAAAAATTCAATTTTGATTTTATTGAAACTTTTCCAACAAATCGCTTGTAAATAAGACTTCGCTTCACTGTCATAGCCAGTGAAGGGCAACTGAGGCGTTCGTTCATTTTGGAAAAGCAGGAAACGAAGCCGGAGTTTCCGTGGATTTTGGAAAGGCATGTAGTTGCCGTTTTTGATCAACTTTATTTGCACTTCGTCAAACGTCCGTTCGGGAGGAGGGACGCGTGTCTGGCGCAGAGTGCGGTGCTTGGCGGTCTAGTAGGGCGCTCGTGCCAGTCGTATTTGAGCTGTGGCAGATCACTGTGTCTTGTTTTCTGCAAGTTAAATTCGGATCGTTTATCGATTGCCTTTTCGATTCCAAGATGGCGTTTTTTGACATTGTTTGTTCGCTATCTTGGCAATTACCTGGTGGACTTCTAATAATTTTTTTTCTCTCACTTCAAATTTCGGAGAACTTTGCTCCGCCACTAGTCAGGAAGTTCCGGAGTCGGTATTTTTGAATAACTCTGTACCGCTTATGATTAACGACCACGTGCCTTAGTTTTGCGGCCACGTGCATTTGTTTTTGCGACCACGTGCCTTTCTTTGCGGCCACGTGCTAAGTGTTGTGTGTGTGCTTGTGCCTGTTCGTTTGGATTACCACGCTTAGGAGAATAGGTAAGTACGTTTTGCTTAATTTTCTTTAGCGAGGGTTTGTGTTTTATAAACTTTTTCTGTTGTGTGAGCTTCTGGAGGGGTCGGACTTTTGTCCTCTTCCACGATGGCTGCTAAGACTGAGCCCGATAGGGCTAACGCTATTGTTGTCACCCATAAGGGTATTTCTGCTACAGACGTTTGTTTAGCGCTGTATAAACATTTAGGGTCTCCTTCGACTCCACTTTTTGCCCTGATCCAAGAGGCAAATAAAAACAAACTAGAAGTGGTGCTTAATAAGAGGGAGCATTAGTACAAGCTTCATGATTGTGAGGTTGAGTGCAACAATACTTTGATGAAGTGCACTAACGCCCAGCCTAATGTGAAGTTAGTTTTTTGTAAATATCTGCATTGCGGCATCACCAATGCCGAGGTTGCTACTGCTTTTTCGAAATTTGGTAAGGTGAGGACCGTTAAGTTTGAAGTGAGGAAGGAGAATACTCCCTACATGAAAGGGGCCTTGTCAGGTACCCGTGTAATTTCCATTGATATGAAGGAGCCTATTCCTAACTTTATGCAAGTGAACGGTCAGCGTTGCATGAACATTTACAGGGGCCAGATTCGGGTGTGTAGACGCTGCAGCCACGCTGGACACATTGCTGTGGACTGGGAAAAGTTCACTTGTAGCAATTGCCATATTTTAGGGCACTTAGCTGAAGATTGCAAGGAGGTGTGTGGAAATTGCAAATCTCCGCACCACCAGAGGAAGGCCTGCAGTCAGAGGTCCTTTGCGCAGATGCTTGGAGGGGCGAACAGTCCAAGCGTGATGACGAAATGGAGGCTTGCCACGCTGAGGAGGAGGGGGGCTCAGGAAGTGTTGCCGAGGCTGAGATCTCGAGCAAAACAGAAGGGGCCCACCAAATTCTCAGCTCGGTGCAAGCACAAGGGGCTCTGGAGAAACAACAGGTAAGTGTTGTGTCTAAGAAAGGCAACAATACAGGTAAGGATACTAAAGAGAGTGTTTCTTTTACAGCGAAGAAAAGAGAAACCGTTCCTATCGGTGAAGATGGGAAGCGGGGTCTGTCTTCTTCGAGTTCGGATGAGGATGGTTTTACGAAGGTTATTAAAAAGTCAAGAAATTTGACTCCTGAACAGGTTCTTCTTCAGTCTATCCCCGGAAGTGTGAGTATTGTGGAGGGTAGTGAGATGGCTGAAAATTGTGACGATACTGAGGATAAGAATATGGAGGTTGATATTCCTAGTGAAACCATTCCTAAAGGCCTTCAGACTGCCAGTAGTGCTCGAACCGAGTCTGGAGGTAGTGAGATATCCAGCGAAGAAGGGGAGACCTCCAGTGCTGATGGTACGGAGGGCAGTAAGTATGATTCTGATCTTAGTGAGAGTATTGAGGAGGGAATTGCTATTAGTGAAAGATCTCAAGATGATATAGAATGTAATGATGACAGTGATATTGATATTTCTAATGATTTAACTGATAATTGTAGTAATGTTGTTGATAATGATTGTGATAATAGTGTTATTGAGTGTTTTGGTGCTGCCACGAACTGTGAAAAATCTGAAGTCCAATGTTTTGGTGCGAAGGAGGTGAAGTTGGTTTCCACTGACCCAGTGCATGATTTATTTCCGGATCTTCCCAACGACACCGGTCAATGGGAAGGGACGGATATGAGGGCACCTGCCCTCCTGGCCAACGCAAGGGGGCAGCGGTCTTCCTCCGCGGCTGTGGATGGTGAGGGCATGTGTCTTCCCGAAAGGGAAGCTGCATACCTTACTCCACCCTCCGATGGGCTATCTGAGCACGTCGGGGGTCCCGGAGGCGCACTTGCGCTTGGACGCGCTACGACCACGAGCGGCAGCCACGTCGCCGCTGACTCGGAGGCGATGCCGGAGACTGTCGGGACAATCTGGGCTCCGCTCGATGGAGTCCGGGCTGTCGGTGTTGGTGGTGCGCAGGTTCGCCAGCACTCTTGTGCTGAGGCAATAAGTGGCAAGTTCTGGGCTTGTACGGAGCCTGTGACGGGTGATGATGAAGATGTGGACCCTGTTCGGGCTAACTTACAGCACCAGTACCAGAGTAAGTTTTAAAACTCTGGCAAAGAATTCACGGCAGCTAATTTTAAGGCTGTCAACGAGCTTGCCGCGGCGTCCGTTGTGATGTTGCACGGCACAGGTCACGTCGTTCCGACGGCAAACGGCCAGAGTTTTACTGCTGAGAAAATGGATCGCGGTGCAGCAAAGAAGGTGAAATTTGACAAGTAATGTGGTTTCTTTTCCTCTCTCTCCGTTTCCAAGTTTTCATGACTCTTGTTTATCTTTGTCTTTGTTTAATCTCCACTTTCCCTTTTCAGCCCAAGGTAAGGATGCATACCAGTAGGGTCAATTTTCTCGGCACCAACATTAGGATTGGTACGTTGAATGTTCAAGGCCTTAACTCTGCGGAGAAGCATTGTTGGCTTGAAGGATTCTTCCGCCAGTGTAATCTGGACTTCCTTATGATTCAGGAGACGCATCTTACGGACTTGGCCAAGTTGTTTGCCTTTCCAAGAAATTCCGGGCTCAGGTTTAAGTATTCTTTAGGCAGTACCGGCTACACGGGTGTTGCCATTATTTTTAAAGAGAAGTTTGAGAGATATATTTCACAGTTTCAAACAGACGGGGAGGGTCGGCTGATTGCTCTGACCGTTCACAGTGGTAGTATGTCCATGAAGCTTGTTTGTGTTTACGCTCCGAACCAGGGAAACATGCAACGGTCGTTCTACAACCAGCTCCCATTTTTCTTTAGGAGTTCGGAGGAAGTCTTGATTGTCGGCGGAGACTTTAATGCCGTCATCGATAGTCACCTTGATAGGGGGAATGGTAGGTGGTCTGAAGCCTATGAGAACGTGATTAAAGCTATCCTGGACACTCAGGGACTTTACGATGTCTGGAGAACTCTTAACCCTAGAGAGCCAGGCTACACTTGGCACAGAGGGACCAGTGCGTCCCGCATTGATATGTTTCTTGTCTCCAAGATTGATTGGATTGACAAAGTTGAAATTTTCAGCCCTAACTCCCCTCTGAGGTACATTTCTGACCACTCGGCCGTCATGATGAATGTCTGTGTCCCGGTTCCGAGGGAGAGGGGTGCTACCCCTGGCGAATGAACGTCTCCATGTTAGAAGACGAAGAAACGCTGGTGAACCTTCGTTCTATTTTGAACGCTGGGATAGCCACGATTACGGACGATGAGTGCGGCGTGTGGGAGAGGGTTAAAAATGAGATTAAGGATTACCTTATGAAGAAAGGTAGGCTGCTGCCATGGAAAGGAGAAATCGTCACATGATTTTAATGAATATCCTGAATGCGGCGATTCGTGGAGAGGAAGGAGGTTGTAATTCCTCTCTGATTGTTAACGTTAGAAGTAGGATCAGTCATTTTTTTAAGGAAGAGGGTTCGGCGGTCAAATTGACCGGCTCCCTCGAAGTGCTCCGGCAGGAGAGCGACATAAACTACATTTTCAGGAAGATAGAGGCTGAGAGAGTTAGGGAGAACCTCCAATGTCTTGATATCGACAACAGAAAAGTCAGGGATCTCCCCGTCATTCTGAAGGCCGCCGCGGACTATTACGGCGAGTTGTTCAGCAAGGAAGCTGTGGCATCTGAGGTTATGGATGCCTGGTTGGAAGACACGCCGGTTCTTGCGCAGGAGGATAGGAATCTCGTGGAAAGGGAGTTTACTGATAATGAGGTCAAGACTCCGATCCTGGATCTCAAGCTCAACAAGTCTCCTGGTATTGATGGCTTGCCGGCCGAGTTCTATAAGAAGTTTTCCAATATTCTGGCTCCGTGGCATTGCAGAATTTACAACCACATTGTGAATAGAGGAATCATGACTGAAACTATGAGAACCAGTATTGTTACTCTGCTTTGTAAGACCTCGGAGAATCCTGCCAGGGATCTTGGTGGTTGGAGACCAGTGTCTCTGTCTACAATTGATTACAAGATCATGGTAAAAATCATCAACGCTAAACTATTGCGGGTTGCGGAGAAGCTGGTTGGTGTTGGTCAGACCAGCAGTATACGTGGGAGACAAATGTTTCACAACATCAGGTGCGTAAGAGACTTGGTCACTTACGTTACCGAAAGAGATCTTAAGCTGGGAATGTTTTCTGCGGATCAAAGCAAAGCCTTTAATCGGGTCTCCCACGATTTTATCAGGAAGTTGCTGGAAGCTCACGGCTTTGGTGAAATATTCCGAAGGGCTGTGGACTCGTTGTATAGAGACCTCAATGGGAGAGTTATTGTTTCTGGCCGTCTTTCTCCCCTCTTTGAGGTTGGAAGAGGAGTGAGACAAGGCTGCCCTCTCTCTCCACTGTTGTTTGTTTTGGTCATCGAGACCATGCTGAGGAAGGTTCTGGCGCACCCGAACATCAAAGGGGTTCCTCTGCCTGGTTGTGCGTACTCCATGAAGTACATGGCGTATGCTGATGATGTCACCTTCTTTGTGGACTCGGAAGGAAGTCTGACTAAGGTCCGGGAGGTCTTCGCGGGGTACTGTGGGGCCAATGGTTCTAAGCTGAATGATGATAAGTCCAGTCTGTTGATCTGGGGAAGATGGGATTGCACTGCCGTTCATGGGCTGGAAGTGACCGATGGACCCGTCAGGATACTGGGTATCCTTTTCGATAGAGACGGTGTTCATAAGAAAACTTGGAGGGACATCCTCTCTAACGTGCGGAAAGAAAGGGATAGGTGGCAGAAGCTTCATATTTCAATGACTAATCGTGCTAAGTTGGCCAATGCCCTCTTGGTGTCAAAGTGTGCTTTTGCCGGAGAGCTTGAGTCACCCCTCGGAGTCTTTTGAGGTTATTGGAAAGGGAGATTTTTGCCTTCATCTGGGCTGGTAAGGCCGTTGAGGCGATAGCCAGAGCCGCCCTTTTTTGTCCTAGGGAGGAAGGCGGTTTAGAGGTTAAACACCTTTCCTCTTGGTTCAGCGCACTCCAGTTTCGTAGTACTAAAGGGGCTCTTAACTCCTCTCATCCGTGTAAGAACTTTGTGTCTTTTTTGACTGGATTATCCGCGGACAAGTTCTTGCCTGGCTATCGTTTATTCGGGCCCCGCAGGGAAACTACCCATAAGTGTTACAAGCTTGGTGGGCACCTTCAGGCCCTTGCGGAGGCCAACCGGAACGGGAATAACTTGAAGCAGATGTACTTTCATATCCTTCCTAGACCCAGGGAGAAGATCATTGAGTTCAATGTTGTTAACTTCGATAAGAGGGAGGCGTGGATGTGTGTCCATGCTGCTGGGGTTGATTGCAAAAAACGGGACTTTAAGTTACGTTTGGCGCATGATGTCCTTCCTACGAGGAAACGGCAGTGCAGATGGGGTGGTGCTGTCACTGACAGGTGTCTTTCCTGCAATCTTATCGAAGATAGACACCACTTGTTTTTTAGTTGCCCTATGGCTGTGCAGGTTTGGCGGTTGGTCTGGGATTGGGCCGGCCGCCCTCAGCAGTTTATGCCTCAGCATGTTTTCTACCAGTATCCCGGTCCCAAAGCGGGAAGGGATGTCTAGAGACTCATCATTACGGAGACGACGTACAAAATCTGGAGAGAGAGGAACAGAGTTCTTTATTGTAATCACGGTAATGTGGGATTCAGCCCTATGAAAGTTGCCTGGCAGGTCAAGTGCGAGATCCGGAACAGGGTTGAACTTGACGCCCACTCCCTTTCGGACCGTGCCTTCAGGTATCGGTGGGTCTTCTGGCCTCGGATTGTTATCGGTACTAGGGAAAAGTACTTCTTCCACTGGAGAACTTAACAATCTCCCACCCCCTTGTTTCGGCTTCAATCCTGCGTTACCGGATCCTTTTTGAATTTTTGGTTGATGTTTTGTTTCGTTGATACATGGTTTGTGTGTTCTACTAACTTCTCGGTTCGTGCGTGAGGGGCTCCGGAGTCGCCGTTTTCCGGACCCCGATCGGTCGATTCGGTGCTTTTTGCTTCGTTTCAGCCACTTCTGCTTTGCGGTTTGGATCCAGCTTCGGTTTCCGAACCCCGGTTTCCGCTTTCGGTGTGCTGTGCTTCGGGGGTGTTGCTTGCAAGAGTGTTTTATTTATTTGTGTGTGTATGCTTGTGGATGCCTTGGGGAGTTTTTTTGTTGTTGTCTGGTGTGTGTCTGGCGTGTGCCGGTTCTGTGTGTGTGTCTTTAGGGGGGAGGCTTCCTCGTTTTTGGAGATGCCTGTTGCTCTCCGCCGTTGCCTCCTCTGATGTTGTCATCCATTGGGTGACTATGTCACTGGGTCTCCTCCGAAGGAGGAACTTCCTACTACATGAACGTTTCGAAGGGCCTTGTCCCTTCGTCGTTCTAGGAGACTCCGCCGTCGGTATGTATGATGTTGCGTTGGGGCTTTAGGGGGAGGCTTCCTCGTTTTTGGAGATGCCTGTTGCTCTCCGCCGTTGCCTCCTCTGATGTTGTCATCCGTTGGGTGACTATGTCACGGGGTCTCCTCCGAAGGAGGAATTTCCTCCTACATGAACGTTTCGAAAGGCCTTGTCTCTCCGTCGTTCTAGGAGACTCCGCCGTCGGTTTGTATGGTGTTGCGTCGGGGGTGTGAGTGTTCTTGCTTGTGGAACCGTGGTGTGTGTATCGGGGCGTGTGTGAAACACCGGTGGAACCGATTCCATGTTCATACATGAGAGCGGGGAAACAAGTGTGTTGGTGTTGCTGGGCAACAAAAGTTTGTAATGGGAGAGGCAATATGACGTCCCTTTCTTTCTGTTTCCAGTGAATGGTATTTGAAGACAAGAGAAATTATGGGGGTCGTTGATTGTTTTTCGCTGTTTTGTTTTTCTTCTTTGGAAGTTGGGAAAGCATGTTGAGTATATGATTAGGTCGTTTATATCGTATAACAATATCGGTGGAGTAATCGCTAATAAATTTCAGCGTCGGGTTTGGGTGCGTGTCAAGTTTGTTGAAGAAATTTTCTGCTAGAGTTCCAATTATCTGTTTCAGAATCGGAAACTTATATTTGTCTCTAATGTAACGGTTCGTTTGACTGGGGTGTGCTGAAGTAAGCTGTTTTAGCATTCGATTTTGGAAGGTCTGAAGTTTCTTGTGATGGGATTCGGCACTAATGCCCCAAATCGAGGATCCATATAGTAGTAGCGGAACGAAGCACTTTTTCCAGATAAGAATTTTGTTGTTAACAGATAATTTGTAGTTTTTGTAGATAATGGATCGTAGTATGCTTTTAAGGGTAATCGCTTTATTTATGGCTTGTTTGATACGAGGACCCCAAAATAGTCGTTTGTCGAAGTGGATTCCAAGATATTTTATTTTGTTTGTCCATTCGACCGGGGTTTCGTTGACGGTGATGGGGGTTGGATTTAAGAATTTGCTGCGGGTAAAAATAATCGCTTGTGTTTTCGTAGTGTTTATCGCAATTTTCCATCGCGCATAGTAAATCTCGAACATATGAATGTATTTTTGTAGTTTCTTTGCGATTAGTGAGACATTTCGTGAGGTGCATAGAATTATCGTATCTTCGGCGTATATTGCAAGTTCGATGCAAATTTGTTGAGGGATATCCACAGTAAAAATTAAGTAGAGGGTGGGACCAAGTACTGATTCCTGGGGTTTTCCTGCACAAATATTTTTTTCGGTGGATTTTGTTGAGCTCAGCTTCCCAGAAAATCGTCGGTTTGTAAGGAAGTACGCTATTATCGTGATGATCCATCTTGGGAATTTAAATTTGATCATTTTGTAGATGAGACCGGCCGTGTAGACTTTATCGAAGGCTTTCTCTATATCGAGAAAAATCGCACCAACAGATTTTTGGAGATCGAAAGCTTGGTGTGCTATTTCTGAGACTCTGGATATTTGGTGATTCGTAGGGTGTGCAAGGACGAAACCAAATTGACTGTACGGAAGAATTTGATTTTCTAGATTGTAGGTTTGGATGTACTTCAATAGTACTCTTTCCATAATTTTACTGAGGCTAGGAAAAAGTGAAATCGGTCTGTGGTTTTTGGGGAGTGTTGGATCGGTTCCAGCTATGTGAATAAGGATCAAATCAGCTGTCTTCCAGCTGTCTAGGAGATAGTGTAGTTTAAGAGCTGTATTTATAATATTCGTGAGGTTTTCAATATATTGGATAGGGAAAATTTTAATAACCTTGTTCGAGGTACTATCTCTCCCCGGAGCTTCATTTGGTTTCAATTTACGAATAATATTCGTAATTTCAGCCACCGTGACTTCAGGTGATTCCGCGGGAAATTTGGTTTTGGTGTTCGTGGGTGAAGCAAGAAGCCAAGTCGTGTCCGGACAGCAGGGAGAGCTGTCGGTTTTCAGAAAATAGTTTTTAATTGCTTCGTGTACCATATCGTCATGATCTTTCCTGGAATTAAATTTATTTAACGTGAATTGGTTCGCAAGGGAGTCGGCAAAGACTTCACATTTGTCTTCATCAGTGTATGCAATTTTGTTATCTGGAGCTCTCATAGGAGGGACGGTCTTGTAGGGGTTTTTAATATTTCGTGTAATGTGCCAATCGTTTCGGGTCATGGCAGACTTTTCTCGAATTTTGCTGAGGTTTCATTCATGAATATGTTTATAGTGGTTTCTTGTGTAGTGTCTGATTTTTCGATTTAGGAAATAGTAGTGTATTGGGTCCTCTAAATTTTTCATGCGAATCCAGATACGTCGTGCTCGATTTTTTCGGTGATATTTCGTTTAATCCAGTTCGGGAGTTCGTAGGGATTTGTAATAGGTTTCTTGGTAAATTGGGATTCCTTAATTATGTCGTTGATGTGATCTTGTAATTTTCCAATTTCCTGGTCGATGTCAGATCTTGATTCACATCGTGAGATTTCCGGGATTGGCATTTCCTTAAGGTGCATCTGCAAGTGTTCCCAATTTATAATCCACCGTGGTGGGTTGGTTTCTGTTCCACCGTAAATTCACATTACGACAAGAAGATGATCGGAGTTAAGTTTATGGATCATGTTTATTTCGTACGGGGCATTGAAATCTTTTAAAAGTGCAAGATCCAGGGTATTACTTGCACCTCTCGATCTTATAAAAGTTGGAGCGGGTGGAGAGGCAATATCGATGTTCTTTTTCGTTGAGAATTCTGCTAGGGTTCTGCCTGCTCTATTCTTGCGGATACAATTCCATCGAGGGTGCATAGCATTGATGTCACCTGCAATAAAGGTCGGGAATTTATCTTCAGTGAGTTTTTTCAAATCACTGGATATGTCCGAATTTCTTGAGGGGTTATAAACGCTGATGAATTTCTTTTTGAAGCCGTCTTCGAATTTAACTAAAACACCGTGTGCTTCGAGGAATTGTATAGGAGTGTTTTTGGGGAAATCGCTGTGCTTAATTTTATTATTAACAATAATGATGACTCCTCCAACTCCATCTGTGGTTCGATCTTTCCTCTAGACCTGACAATTAGGGACAGTGAATCGGTGTTGGGGTTTTAACCAGCTTTCGGAAATTATTGCGATGTCAATTGTTTCCTCTTGAAGAAATTGCATGAATTCGAGCTTTTTATTGAAAATACTACTGGCATTACAAATAAGAATGTTTAGGAGTTTCTTGGAATTTCCGGTGTAGGTTTTGGTTCGTGAGGGGGCCACCGAAGTAATGGGGTCAGAGTTCAAAATTGCAGTGACTAGGGAAGAAACATCATTACTAGAACTTTGGTTAGGGTTGGTTGGTGTAATGTTATTTTTAACATTATTCGTGAAGTTAACATCGTGCTGTCGTTTTGACTTTCATAGAATTGGAGTATTCGTGCTAGGTTGCCTTGGCTGTCGTGCACTTGGAGCTTGTGGGCTTGGTGGCTGGCAATACGTGACTGCGATCAGTTTCCTTTGCTTTCTTGTAATTGGAACTTGTGGGCTTGTAATTGGAGCTTGAGGGCTTGGTGGCTGGCGATTTACATCATTGAGCAGAATTGGCGGTAGTAGAACCTTTATCAAGGGAGGTGCTCAGACGCATACGGATAATTAGTAATAGGTGGCAAAACAATCGAAGTTAGAGTCTTGGGAGTTTGTTGATTGATGGCAGGGGCTATATTGACGACTAAAGTAGCCAAGTTAGCATCGGAATTAGTATTCGTAATATTCGAGGTGGAAGTAGCTGACATTCGTTGCTTATTACCATGTTGAATAGAAGAACAATTATTTGTAGAGGGAATACTTGGATCGCAAGGATCTGTCGAGGCAAAAGTGGAATCTCCGACATCTTTATATACTATTCTTAAAGGAAACACTGAGAAGACCCCACCTTCCAATGAAGCAGGTGTTTATGCCATTCCTCTACTATATCCGGACGGATCGGCGAGATACTACATTACAATGACTAAGCGTTCTTTAGAATTAGAGTTAACGAACATAAAAGGGACATAAAGAACGGCAAAGTAACCACTGCCCTATCCAGAGAAATCAAGTTCAAGTCCGCTGCTCTATGTGGGATGACGTAAATAAATTAGCTTCCTACTCCCCCCCCCCCCCCCAGAATCTACTGCCATTCGCGAAACTTTGGAGAACATAGCCAACAGCAAATCATGCAATGACAACTTCTCTCTGGAGTTGCCACGACTTTGGAACCAGTTTTTCAAATAGTGACTGCCTCTTGGTTTTCCTTTCAGGATTACCCAAAATGAAAATAACGCCTCGTGTCTTTGAATACCTGATTATGTTCGCATCTATTCCTTATTGTCATGTCAGCACGTTTAAATTGCTGAACCGTTCTATTATCCAGCTGGCAGTTATCTCTCTACCTTCCTTGAGAAAGCCATCTGGTTGATATGCGAAAGCTTGGAAACTTTAATTTCTATTCTACTCCAAGGAATTTCGGATCACTAGTATAGTTATACTATTTAAGTACAATTGGTGTATTGTTCCTTGTTATTATTTATTAAAACTATAATGTTTACCGTAGTAAATACCTAACAGTAACATGATGATGTCACAAATATCTTTCAAATACGTAACAGTAATGTAACGAAGTTACAAATATATAGTATTTCAAATACGTAACAATAGCATGAAGTTGGGATGTTGAAATTACAAGACCTTTCACTGTAACGTATTGGTTATTTTTCAAAATTATGTAATGTGTGAGGACATTTTGACGTAACCGTAAGGTTTCAGAACCATTACTGTTACATTGCGCAACGTACCTGAAAAGTCTCAATTGTTCAGTGCTACGTACTTGTAACATATACGAAATATTCTGTGCTGTGTAGATGGCGTGTACGCTCGCCCCTCGTGGACAGCAAGGTATGGAGTGTTGGAGATTTTACTTTTATAGCAGACAAAATGTTCTGATAATTAAATACTTGATGTACCGGTTGCCTATAAAAGCAAGAAAAGGAAATATCAGGACAAATTTGATAGGCTGCTGATTGAAAAAACGAAAAAAAAAAAACGATTCAAAGGGAAAAACCTTGCTCGTGTTTCCGACGCTCGGGTAACCACGGCACTGCAGACACACGAATGAATCTACTGTTTATTGACAGCACAAACGTTTCAGAAGAAAATCGCCATGCCGTCAGAAGAAATGATATGTTACAAACGAAGAAAGTCATGTGACCCGGTTACCAGCAGCATGTCGCTGTTAGTGTTGGCCACTGCACATCTGATTCTCGCTTTCAAATCTGAGATCCAGCGTATGCCTTCCCGATAAACTGAAATCTGAGATCCTGCGTATGCTTTCCCGATAACATTTTCAGGTTTCACCAAAGCTAGAAATCGAATGGCGTAATGCACCGTGATCACACTGGAAAAAACCGCTTGCAGTCCCACCCCGAGAAATTGCACATTCATTGCCCAATGTTCGGCTGAACGATTCTGCTGTGGCAATATTGTCGTCACGCACAATTTGAATTACTCGGATTTCTATAACAAAATTTTACCAGTGGTGGGCGGTCCTTCTTTGCATGGGCCATAATGACTACAAGCAGCCTGATCATTGTTCCTTTCATCCCCAGACGCGGCATGCCATATTTGCATACGCAAATTTCCATTTAAACATTGAGCAGTTTCGCGGATTTTAGCAGTGATATACCTCCTGTGCATCACAGGTAATAATGCCTATTGATGGCCAGCATATCCGACAGACCTTATCCTGAAACTTTTGTGCTGTCAATAACCAGTGCATTAACGCACGTCTGCTGGTTTCATTCATTTGCAGCGCTAGTTGTCACCTATTGGCGGAAATTTAAAGGATTTTATTCTCCCTAATTCGGTTCAGCATTCTTTCAGTAAGCTAGCTTCAAAGTTTCTTCGCAATATCTCCATTTCTCCCTTTTCTAGTGATACGAGAATAAGAGGGCTTATTTTCCCGAGGATTTCTTTTCATGAGGATATAATAAATTAATTTTTAATAAGGATACTTATTTTATGAGGGACCTTATTTTCGCGACAATAAGGAGACTTACTTTATAATGTCCCGGCATGAGTGCTGAATTAGTGCCATTTCTTTCCGCATTTTCGGGCTGTGACCAAGTATTTAAATGTCTACTAATCTCTTTTTTCCGTAGTCCTGTTTTTATTTATTGCCACCCTATACCTATTAGTCTCATTGTCTGCACAAGTGTTCTATTCCTTATTTGATTTGACAATTTTTTTAGGATCATATAAAATTGGAAATACGCCCTGATACTTGGAATTTAATGTATTTCAAATATGGTGATTCACAAAACTGTTGTAATTGGCATGGACAGGCAGAATATGGAAATAATGTGAAATTAACATTGCGAATCAGGAACTCTGAAATTCTAGGATTGGAAACATTTTCTTTTCAAACCGTCCTAATTGTTGATTGAAAGTGTCTTATCGATATTCATATCAACATTCATTTTTCGGCTGAAATTATTTCCAAATTTTTTGAAAACTATATATCGATAACCCGAAGTAACAAAAACGAATATTTTTTTATGCAACACTTATTTTTTTAATTTAAAGAGCTTATATAATTTGAAAATTAAAATATATATAAAACAATAAGAAAATCAACAGTGGTTGAAAGACTCATATCACAATAAGTTCTTGAACGGACCTGAGGGTTCAAATATCTTAATTTAGACATCCTGGAATAACATTCACTTCGAAGTTCAGTGATTGGCTGCATTGCCCCAGCAAATAGAAGTTGCTAGAAGGGATGTTCAGCATATCCAAAGTGCCTTCAGGAGGGGTGTGACAAACGACATTTTAATGCATTTGGGCTTTTGTTTTTCTCTCTTTCTCCTTCTCATCCTTGTTTTCCTTTGTATGGGCTCTTTTTCTTTTTTCTCTCAAACCGCTTCCACCATGATTCCAGTGATGCTTCTTCCCTGAAAGTTTTTTGCATTCGAGAATTGTTGCCCACGTTTAGTAAGCAAGGTAAGTGTTTTTTTACATTCTTTTTGTTGTGTACGTCTGGCTCCGTGATGATATGATAATGTATTGGTTGACCCACATTACGGGTTACAGCGGAGCAGTGTGCAGCTTTGTGCTGTACAGCAGTTCACCAACTTAAGGGATCCTCCAATCAACAAGAAAAACCATTTGTTGTCCCTTCCACTCTTTCCGATACTAATCTATGAAAAAAATGGCTTCGAGATCTCAACAGAATTATGCATTTTAGGTTACCCAGAATATGATTATTTTTACAGTGGTCTTTCTGTTCATGCGGTTTTCGAAAACTATCACATGCAGCTTGTGATTGTTTTATTACACATCATAATATTTCAGATTGTCATACTTTATATTCAGGGAGTTTGCGCTTTTTATATTACAGTTATCATAATTTTTAAAGATTTTGGGATACCTTCATGGGGAACAAATTAGAGAAGTTAAAACGGGGAGAGACTTTGTTGGGTAAAAAAGAGTCGGAATTTTTGTAACAATGGCTACTGAAGTACAGTATTGGCCTTTAACATATTACATACGGTTACGTCATGGTGCTGCTTTTACTGACATTTATGTCACAATTCCTGTAGGTTCTGCTTTCGCATATTATAATATTTAATCTCACTGAAACTTACTTAAAGAGCCGAAAATAGATGAAGTCGATTGCGTATCTCTTAAAACTGACTTTTCCTGTGCGGTTTTACTTGTGTGGCCATTATTGTCTCTTAAACTGGGCTGGATGAAAAAACAGGAATTTTAAAGGAAACAAGAGCGGTCGTATTATATACAAATCTATATGCAAACTGTTTATTGAGTTCTAACTAAATCTGCCAAAATACCACCCGAATCTCTGAGCAGACCTGTAGTGCATTATTAAAGGAGTAGCTAAGATTTTCAAAGAAGAAGAACCAAGAAGAAGCGCAACTTGCCGTGACACATCCATGTACGGAGCCCCATATCTTACCCTTACCGATCGTTTGAAAAAACAAGTTGGTATACAAGGTACGGTTCATTAGAGGAACTAGGACTTGCTGTGAGAGTACAGACAGTTTTCTTTCAGTTCTTGATTCTATACGTCTTTCTCAGCAGCAGTAACGTAAATCCCGTGCAAAACAATTCCATATAACGTAACTGGGTAACGGAAGTAGTGAAAACCACTGTTGAAATCTGATCCCGCCGCTTGCTGTCCTGTTAAGTGAGGCAACAATAATTAATTCCACTGTTAGTCAACAATATATTTTATTAAACTATCGCCGAAAGTAATTTCATCACGTTTTAAATAAACGTAAAAATACCTCATTACAATCTGCGTAAATTACGAGAACCTCTTGCTAAATGTGATGAAAGCTGCTACAGAAAGGCATTTTAATCCTATCAAAACAGCACGTTACAGAGAAATTTCTCTTCCTCCCCAAGGGAGTTCCCTTGAGGAAGGGGGGGATACTTTCTTTTTGACGGGGGCGTTAAAATGGTGTAAGACAGTATGGGGTGTAACATATAAATATCCCAGATCGAAAGTTAACAATGCCATCAATAACATACTTGCGATTCAGCTTTTCTTTCACCTTTAGGTCAGATTTCAGCTTGGGCATGCTCACAATTCCTCGGTGTCGAGGTATTCTCTTGCGCGTCGTCTAAATTATAATGATAATAATAATAACTGTTTCTGTAAAATTAATACGGTGAAATACCTACTATTGTCGCCACAATAGTTTAATAAATAGATACTTTTATTGCTCACATATTTTCTTTCATTGGTACTGCGATAATAACTTTCATTATTCCATCAACCTAAGTAAAGCTCAGTGTCAGGAATAAGTAAACGTTGTTGTTTGTTGTTATTATTTAATTCTACTTAGTATGTGCCGATTTTGGCTTGGTGTGTTCGTGAGTGCGGCAAATAAATGCAATGTGTTGTACGCAACTAAATGTGTGCACCCAAATCACTCGTTTTATTTCACACCGACGAAGATCTTTGCATGCAAAAGGTACATAGCATAACTTATCTACAAAGTGTACCAGGGTACTCTCTCGATTTTTGTGTCATTGCATGATTTTCTATTGTTTACATCATTACAAAGAAATTTGTTTATGACACTTTTAAGAGGATGATGATCATCATCATCAACAACAATTATTATAAACTCACTGCTGCATGCAGTTCTTACCAAGTTTCTTTTACATGGTCTGTCTTGGAGCAGTCTCATCCATGTCACTCCCCCGTGCTTCCGAATTTCATCCACCTATATTCAGCAGTGGATTGATAATGGTTGACAATGATGATGATGATGATCTCCCATGTGTCTTTTCTTGTTACTTGGAATCCAGTGTAGAATTTCGGTTGCCCATCTGTGGTCTCTTATTCTGGCAACATGTCCAGCTCATTGCTATTTCAACGATTTATTCTAATCGTGATATCTTCCACTCTTGTCACTTTCCTTATCTACGAGTTCCTCTCCTTAGCTCTCCTGGTTACACCAAGCATGCATCTCTCCATGGTTCTTTCAGTTGTCTGTGGTTTTTGATGTCTTTTTTAATTAAGTTCATGTCTCTGCTCTGTACGTAAACAATGGAAGGATGCATTGATTAAAACTTTTCTTTTAAGAAATAAAGGCACTTAAAAATTGAATTGTTTCTTCCAGAAGCTCTACAACTAAGTTTTATACGCAGCTTAATTCTTCACCGATGTGACCTTTATTTAATGTGTGATGCCAAAGGTAGGTATCGATTATCTCCAGCTTTTCCTCATCGATTGATATATCTTCATTTCTTGTAGAAGCATTGTACACCAAGTTCATTTTTATTCCCTCTTCTTTAATCTTGTAAGCAAGTTTCTGGATCATACTCAGCAGTTCTAAAGGGGAAGTTGCTGTAAATAATTTTTATTTTAATACCAATAAAAGGAAATGCATCAGGTTTTTAAAACTTACGAAAAATCGATTATTGCTGTGCAGTAAAGAAGCGATAAACTAGATATGTTCTTTTAGGTGCACTCATTCCATACTCTTATTAAAATCGAGGTGAAATAAATAAGTAGGAAAAATAATTACTTAAAATGTTTGGGACCTTGAATCACATCGTTTGAAGTTCACAGGATTTGGACAAAAAAAAACAAAAAAAAAACATCTTCAAGAGTTTAGAAATTCAAGATCAACACAGTTAGGTAGTTGCCATCTTTGGGAGAAAAAAACAAAAAAAATGCGCATGAAAGATCCCGAGGCAAAAGAAGTCACGTTATCTTTATATTGGCACCTCTTATCATGCATCTTATTGCTATCTGTGTATTGGGTGGTTTTATGAATTAACAATTTGTTGTTAGACTGGATTGGATGATGTTATTAAGCAACTATGCATATTGTCCGCTCTCTACTTATATCCACTGGTGTGTCCCCCTCCACTCGACAGAGAGGTGACGCTTTTGAGGTTATTACTTTCCTCAAAATTTGGAATCAATGGTTTTTTCTGTATGAAGAGCGTTATTATCATTAAGAAAGTGTATTGAAATAAGTGGTGGTTTTCGAAATAATCACGCGAGTAACACATGTTGCAGGTGTGAATGTACACTGCTTTATAAGGGTGCTATCAGACGCGTCTCTTTGGATTTCAGACCGTGATTTTTTCAAGTTAAACCATGGATTTTGAGATTTGACACGGAAGAGAGTAATTCGGGGTCAACTTCAACCCATTGCATCGTTTCAAAAAAATTCTTCGCATTTTCCCTATTGGGATTGTACTCGAAAGGGTGTCATTCAAAAGACTAATCTGACAACACTTTATTGTGATTTGTAATAATATTGTGTTTTCCAAATAAAAAACTGATCACCACAATTATTTACGTATACAGCTTATAGCCTGCAAAATTAAAATACATGATTTCCACTGCATAAAATCAGAATACCAGGTTATTAATGAAATGAGCTTGGCTGTACTTTTAACTCTGGACCACTCTACTTGATAAAGAAGTGAGAGCTGCTATATAACTCCAATGGACGAATGAGCTGTAAAGAAAGTTCTTTCTTTTTAATAGGACAAGATATAAGAAATGATGTACTGACGTACTTAGTTTTGGAAAATTACAGTAATAAATATTTGCTGTGAATTTGGAAATAAAGTGTACTGTTCTAGCTTCAGCAAAAAAAGATAAAAACAGAGTTTCAGAAATGACTGGGAATGCTAGAGAGGAAGTGAAAAGTCCCATTGTTCATGAAAAGCAATGAGTGTGCCTTGTTCTGATCTTAGTAACGTCTGGTATGATTAGTAAATGGAAACAGGGAAAAAATTGCGGTTCCTCGGACATCATATTTGTCACGTGTTTTCATTGTGAGCATAAGATGTGCCTCTGTGTTTCTACCTTTCCTCAAGTCTCACCCTGGCACAGACAGAAGAGCTCTCTGAATATTCATAAGTTGAGATGATATGCTCAGACGGGTGGTATACGTTAGCTATGTACTTTTATTATACTTTTTGTTTGTCTGTTGTAATTTCCAAAGTTCATGGAAGCAGCTCAAACGAAGGTGATCGGATTTTCTCAGTTTTTACTTCAACCAGATTTCATGTTCGAAACTTTAGTTCTTCTAAAATCATTGTCCAGCAAATTTGTTTGCTGTAAATTCATTTTTAAACACACTTAATTAGTCATGAATTAAAAAATGATTAAAACTACAGTAAAATATCGGGAATAGCGTAGAATTTTATAAAACATTGCAAATCGCATAAATGAGGATCCCATATGTGTGTGTGTGTGTGTTAAAAACATCCGACATTGCTTAGCCTTTCAATGTGGAACTGTTTTTATTCCATAGTGTCAGACGAAGAGAGGTGATCTGTAATGTAAACCATCCCGGCATCAAATGCCTCGGAGTGATACACGTGACACTCCTGAAATTCTTTCGCACAGACAATTATTTTTTCCGAGACATGAATATTATTATCTGTTTTAAACGCTATGGCTCATTGGCTTGATTTTCATAAAAAGCTCTCTATCATTTATGAATTTTGGTGAGACATAGTGGTAAGAGAAATCAACACATCCACGAAAGGTTTGAAAAAAATACAGACCAACTTGTAGTGTAGCATCTTCAGAGAAAGATCGGTACAAAGTTCTATTTAAAAACTTCTTTTGCTGTCGCCAATCCTTCGTTGCGTGTTTCCAAACATTTCCTTATTATTTTTTTTAAAACCTAATAATGAAGGAAGAATTAGCGCGTGTGAACGTTCTCTCGAACAGGAGAAGAATATTGATTTATGTGAACAGATGGACTGACGAATGTGGATGAACGAGCAAAAGTGCCTTTCAAGCAGCTGGAATTTTAAGAGCAGAAACCAGTAATCCATAAATACAAATGATTGTGCACAGAAATAAGGACAGATGTTTCAGTAATCGTTATTCTTATCACTGATATAATCTTTGTATGCTGTACTTTCCCTTCTATTCCAAGATTAAATCTAGTGTGTGAAAATGTTCTGAGACTTTCTTTCGAAATGCTAGCTTTCCCCCTCCGCTGTATTAACCGTCGCGTTTATTTAGACTTGAAATCGAGCGTTTTCTTATTTAAACCACAGATTGGTAATTTTTGAGATGAGTTACATCTATGGTTATGACTCCCCTTGCCTGGAAGGGGTTATATCTTGCTGGGTTACCCCCTGCTGGGAAGAGGGCGACACAGCACAATATAACTAAGGAGCTGAAATATAAATAATTTAACAATAAAGCCATGGAATCGTATCCAACGAAAAAGGATATTGGCTGGAGACATATCTCCTTCCAAACCCAAGCAAGTTTGGAAAGTGAGTTCAGCTGAGTTTTATCAGTAAACACCAAAGTATTTGATGTTTCCAGAGACTGATACACAGCGTAACACATACGTAGTAAAAAAGCAATTTATTCATCAAAATAATTACCATGGACATCAAAAACGTTTTGCCAACGAGTTAAGAACTTATATACATACCCCTGCGATAAAATGCTATGTCATGAGAAGAGAAAACGTTTTGGAAGGCAGCGTACAACTCACCAAAATTAGCGAAGTAGTGTCCACAAAAATAATCGTTGAGTGAAAGAAACAAGTGATAATGTGAAGGACAGATTTCTCGTGAGTAAACTTGATAACTGTTAACACCACCGTAGTTCTTTGATAATGTTTCTGGTCAATGCAGCCGAATGCGCATCAACGTTTTCTAGAAGGAGCAGAACTGGTTTGCTGTTGACCTGTACTGCATCCTTTTTTCAGGTCCTTATGCACACGTTTCAATTGTTCACAGCACATTGCAGCGATGATCTTCTGGCCGACTTGCAGAAGTTCATAATAAAAAACACCACGTGATGTCCAGCATACACGCAACAGAACTTTACGGTGATGCAGTGCTGCCTTCGATTTGTGAAGAATCGAGTCACTGATGGACAACAAGTATGTGGAACGTTTTGGGGTGCTGTTTTGAACCCACGTCTCATCACATGTGAGTATCATATCCAAAAATGGTCCTTGTCATAGCGAGACGGCAATGCAAGACAAGCTGAGACACCTTGCTCTTAGTTAACAAGCAGACAATTATTCTGGACACACTTAGACAATTTGTATGCCTCGCCTTTGGTATGCACATGTGTTCGGACGACTTGATCACTAACACTAAATGCCTGGGCGAGAGTTCGAAATGTTTGGCTATTGTCCTGGTCATTAGCAACTTCCAGGGCTTCTGTGTCAATTCTGATAGGACTACCACTCCGGTTGTCTTGAAGGGATCAATCTCCATAACTAAACTTTCGAAACCAATTCCTACTTGTGCGTTCCTTTAACATCTGCCCGAATGCTAAGCAACTGCGACGAGTTGTTTCTGCAACAGATGAACCGAGATTCAATTCGTGTAACAAACATCCACGAATAATCTCCACTGATGCCGCCATTGTAATCGCACGTAGTTTCACTAACAAACTGTTGACTCATGCGGTTCATGTGCTCAAGGCATCTTGGGATATCAGCTGAGGATATACTGAGGGCGGGACGCCGTCTCTTCGCAAATTCAATCATTACACGGTGATTCTTCGCTCCCTCCAAGAACTGCAAATTATTTTGTGGTTACCTGATAAACACCGTCCAATCAAAAATAGCACTGCATTTAACTTTATTAAAACCGATTACTATTCTACTCTCAAGCTATCACGCTTTGTTTAGCAATTCGTTCTGGAACTATTTGTATCCCGTACACTCAGGATAGGAAACCTACACATACTTGCCAACCTGCGTCATCTTATGCAGCGGATAATTACCCCCTAATGGATTTGGGTAATATCGTCTGACCAAATTTACCTCACAAACAATTTTCTCCAACGAAATGTGTCTAACCAACCTTCGCCATTAACAGACTTACCGGCTGGATATTTATGGCCTAACACTCCGTCCAAGCCTCACCGTCGTAAAAGTCACAACGATAGTTTAGTGTTCTTACAAAAAAATTCGTTGGGTACGAACTGTCTTGTCGTTTTTGTTAAATGCTTATGAATGAAAGTATCGTTGGTGTGCTCGAGACAAGCAAAAAGTTACACCAGTTTTTCGAGACATGGTTGTAGGGAAAAGCGCAATATGTCTTTTTTAAAAATCTGTAGAAACAGATGAATAGGACTCCAGATGCATGTTGAAGTCCGCAGAAGGACAACACCGACACAAGGCGACCGATATGTGTTACTCATGGACCGATGAAACATAACGGCTAGACCATCACAGCTCGCTGCAGGCGAACGGAAGATAGGTGTTGAGTCAAACATTCGTTCGACTGTTGAACAAGATCGGGTAGTATGCCCGAAAGCCTGTGAAGTGTGTCGAGTTGTCATCCCAGCATCGTGGTGCCCGGTTAACGTAGTGTAAAGCACATTAGAGAGTCAGTGGTTGTCTACAGAAACTTTTGCCGATGAGAGTCGTTTCACTTTATCGAGCGACTCAAGACATCCGCTGCTGTCAACCTCATAACATCCGTGAACAGCTCAGTTCTGTTGGTCCTGGAGCCCTAGTGTGGGTCGGCATAATGAGGAATTAAAAGACGTCGGCGCATGTGTTCAACGGAAGGACTGGCACAGGTGACAGATATAGCAGATACTTCTTAGAAAACCATGCTCGCTTATTACTTGGCACAGGGGGTACTAGCTTCATCTTCATTTATGATAAAGCCAGACTTCACAGGGCGACATAGGTATCTTAGGTATCGCAGACCGAGGATACTCATCCGACCTAAATCCGATACAGGACGCATGGGAAGCTTTTGGGAGGTATATTTCTATACGATCCCGGACAACTCAGAATTTCCAGGAGCTGGAAATGGTATTGAATACGAGTGGGATATAATCCAAACAGAACTTTTAAATACTCTCATTCTCAGCATGCCCAACAGGTTGTATATGTGTAATGATCTCCAAGTAGGTCATATCCCCTACTGACCATACGTTGTTGATAATAAATATCGTTTAAAGCTTTTGTTTTGGTCACCGAGTCAAGCCATTTGAAAGTCCAATCTGTACATATCTTGCATTTGTTTAATTGTCTTTTGTTTAGAGTGAATAATAAATTCATGGCCTCTGTAATGTTTCTAATTTCATTTTGGACACAACAGTCGCTGCAACATGTTGTTTTACTCAATATTACGGTTATTCTTTAGCAACTGTGAACTAGCATATCTAACCAACGATGTTCTATCCATTCAACCTATTTGGACAAACAACAATCCTGATGAAGTGGAGCTTCAGCTTCTTCAGTGTATATATACGACTCTGATGTTCTACTACAGTCCGTTGCTGCTAAATTGAAGCTTTTCTGGGCCACTAAAGCCTTTAAATTATATTACGCGATTTTATGCACACCCTATGATCACAAACTCTGTTTATCCATTAATGCAATGAAATTCCCAACTAATCTAACAGGTAGGAGTAGCAGGAAAGGAAACTGATGTTTCCTTTACTTTCTGTCTTTCCATTTCTTTCCTTTTTCTTTCTCGTTGTGGGTAATCTAATTTCAGAAGTTCAATTCTACCAAGCACCACGCTTGCATTAATATCAATAATTTAAAGTTTATCAACAAAACCTTTTTTCTAAACATGATGTGCCTTACTAAGTTTTTAGCAGTGTAGCAAGTCAATGTGCCTCATGCTACACTCTAAAAACACCCGTTTTTCTTATGATCGTCCCCCGTTTCGTAAACATATATTGTAAGTCACAATTTCAGTAAATTATATAACCTCATCATGGATACGCAGAAAAGAGCAAACTAACACAGGCAGGTAAAAAATTGAAGCATTTCTGCAAATAGCCTCCAATAATGATGTAAACGGGTATGTTGCTTTTGTAAAGAACTCCTGTGTTCCGAAACATTTCGTATTTTGATCGTCATTTCTTTTAAATTCTCACACGAACCAAGAGTTTTATCAGAAATAATTCTATTTGGCAAATATTTAAATTTGAAGCCCAGTTGTGGCCCGTACATGAAAGATACAAAGCATGTCCATCTAGTTGTCAATTTATTTGCTACACCTGCGTCCGTCCCATAAATGGCTCACTCCAAAACGTAAAATGGTACGTGAGCGAGCTGTGCTGTACAAATATGGCAGATATACATGAACCACTTAGGTCTAGAATGAGGGACACAATTTGCATATCGAGTGATATAAGTGACTTCAACGTGGCATGATAGTTGGATACCGGTGTGTCTGTTCGAGAATCATCCGGAAGCCTGTCCTCTGAGGCTTTTCAGGTGGAACCATAACAAAGATTTACTGCTAATGGAGCAACAAGCAAAAAAAAATCTTGCACAGGACGGCAACCATGTGGACGAAAACAGTTGGCGGTTACGTCTCAGGAAACTGCGACGTGGTTCCATATATGGTGAGTTAGAAAATGATACTTGACACACATATGCTTCACATAGTTTTTGGGCGAGTTCTTCATTCGTTTGGCGGATTACTCTCCCTCCGATATTTAAGCATAGGACTGGGAAACGCGTCAGACCAAGTTGCCCTCCAACGTTGAGCTTCCGTCTAGAGCAGGTGGTCTCTTTCACATGCAAACTGCTTCTTTCACTGAACAGGTGTCAACATGGGCGTTCGTTTGCTTTTATACGAGTCGCAGCAAATGCCATGTACCGTGTTGCTAGCAGTTCATCGAGATACAGGCCGGTCTATATGTTCTCTCCACAGTTTTTTACTTCCATGAACGAACTAGGTTGGTATTTCATGTGAAGACTACGCAAAATTCGATCTTCTCTGGAAGTAGTTGTTGGCGGTCTACTGATGCCGCATCCAGGCGCGCGATGCAATACGTTCCCCGGCAGTGTTTGATAAACTTTCTGACAGTAGAATTTCGAGCTTTGAACAACACAGATACTGCATCAGATTTTATACTGTTCTTCGTTTGTAACATGACGATATATGGGTTGTCATCAACAACTTTAATTAGGGAGAAAAACCGATATCTTGAATGAATTGCAACGCTGATTCGAAATAATCATTTTATATCACAGAACTGTGTTTAGAAATTTTTTATTTGCTAAATGTCTACAATGAATAAGACAGTTCTAGAATACACTGTACGTGGAGAGTTAATGTTCCGCAATTTAAGAATGTTTATTGACTGTTCCTATATCTTAGAAAAGTTTATGGAATAATCTTACCACCATGTCATGGCTGTTCCGTTGGTCCTGCAAGGCGGTAGTTGACTCCTCTATTTCCTACTCTATTTAATTAAACGTGTAGTTGACTTATTTCACTAAATATCCATTGATCACTTATATTTACTCGAAAGGGTATTCGACTCATTTCACTCAGTTGTAATCCAATAACCTGACTGACTGATTGGTCGATGTTTCATGACTTACCAATCTGCACTTTCGTGCTGCCTCTCGTCGTTGGCTTTTTCCAGTTCTTACCACTCCTTGTTTACATCGTACTTGGCTTGATCTGACTTGGCTTACATCACTTGACCTGAGTTGTCTTACTTGACGACTCTGTGTCGCAGCGCCACCTCTTGGGCAAATGAGATAGGTGACGTGACGCCCAAGACACAACAGTTCACATGTTGTTCATTGAGAAACACACGCAACAACAAAACTTTCATATCGAGTCGAGAAAGGTCCGCTGAGTGTGCGAAAATTTCTTGTCTTCGAGTTTGAGATAATAATCCTTCTCGGAATATATCCAGTTGCCTCTTACATTATTTGTACCAATTTTTGTTGTTAACTGTTCCTCAAGTGGAGTACATTGTATAGTAGACAGATACTGTTTATAACAACTAATCATTCGGTGCGCGTACATTTTTTGCCATAGCGAAGGTATTTCAGTTGTGCAGCTAATAATCTTAGTAATACACTGAACATTTATAACAATCTCCTGCAGACTAAGTTTTCAACATTTAAAACATTGTTCTTAAAAAGATCCATTTTTCCTTTGTACAACTGTTTGTTTTTCTATTTTTAATTAGTTTCAGTAAAAAAGCCTAAATTATATTAATATATACCTATTACGATAAGTATTATCTATCGTTGGATGGGAAGTACTGGGAAACAAAAACAAATCGACGTATGGAACTGAGGCAATTTCAAGAGCCATGTACCATTATGTCTTAAGAGACAAGTGCTCAATCAACGCAGCCTTCCAATTATTACATATGGAGCAGCGACCTAGACCTTAACTAAAAATGACGTACAAAGGCTGCAGGCAACTGAAAAAAGTATGGAGAGATGCATGCTTGGTGTAACCAGGACAGATAATAATACGAACTCGTGAATAAGGAAAATGACAGGTGTGGAAGACATCATGATTAAAGTAAAATCCCTGAAATGGCAATGAGCGGGGCATGTTGTCAGAAGACGAGACCACAAAAGAAAAAAAGGAAGTTTCTGACAGGATGCCAAGGAACACAGAAGACGACCGCATGGGAGATGGACGAATGAAATTTAAAAGCGTGCCCGAGTAACATGGAAGAAATAGGCTCAAGATAGAGAATTGTGGAAGAAACATGGGGAAACCTTCATCTAGCAGTGGGCTGATAGTAGTTGAAAATTACGATGCTGATATATCGGAATAACAGGATATCATGGTACTCCAGCAGCCGAGCAGTAGGCAGCTTTCGGCGTTTAAGTCCTGCTTTTGATCATTACCGATTGGACGTTAAAAATAAAGTTACACCATATTGTGCTATCCTTTGGTTCTACTCACCACAAATGCCCATTTTACATGACTTCTGATTCTAGCACGCTGAGTACAGAACCTTCTAGCCAAGGTTGTTGCATCTACGTCTTTCTTAGACGGGATTCGTACGAGAAACAGTTGCTTAATTAAATGAAAAAATATACCTTAGGCGAAAAATGTTCTAGCATAGCTATGTATTAATTCAGGCAGAACATTACCTGAAATTCATGTTCAGTAATCTCAGACTTGTGAATACCCTTATTCACATATAATGTTTGACTGTGCTCGAATACCACGACCACAAAGGACAACAGAAAGATGTTCAAATCTCGTTTTTTTCTTCAAGCGCTCCAGTGGTGAAACCGTATCACGTGAGGAGCACTAACATATAACTAAGTTAGTGCTCCTCACATGATACGGTTTCACTGGATATATCAGTAGCATCGCGGAGAAAGTTGTGAAATTTTGACGAAGATGTAAAAGAAAGTAGATCATGGCTATGGAGCTTTAGTTCTATATTCGTCCATTGATGCGTTCCTCGACTGATATTTGTGGGGTAAATCTTAAGTCAAATTCGTTTAATCAGCCTTAATGGAAGATTCACCTACGGATCTCCTAGTCTGTGATCAGTTTTCTAATTCATTTCTTAATCCTTTTTCAAGGCAATCCAGGAAATTTAAATTTTAATAAGAAATATAACCCTCATAAGTAAAATATTTAGAGTGAATTCTTGCATTTTTTATTTCAAAATTATCTTCGGCATTTCGGTACTTTAATACTTTACAACTCAATCTTAACGAAAACTATTGTTAACCATTTCCGAACGTTTGGTCTTTCTACTTTACTTAAACAGCATGCTACTCCCTATCAGGTGTGGTGAGTTTCAGTGATACATGACAGGATATTATCGAAGAACGATCGCCATTGAAAAACTTGACAAGAACACAAAAACTAGGAAATGAATATCCACTCTGTTAGCACTCTCCACGAATGTGAAAAACGTCTTTGGTTATTCAATGGCTCATAATAAAGGAATATGCATATTCCAACATGATTCCTGATCGAAGCAGTTCATGTGCATCTTTCTACTGTCACCTTGATGTATTGCACAAAACTGAAATAAGACTACTTCAATTGCACACACCTGAAGGAAACTACTGGATGGATTTCACAAGCGATCGTAGACGGCGCCCTGATGAAAGACGAAAAACTTTATTAAAACTTTGTACTTGACGCAGGAGAAAAAGGGTATCGTGATAGTCGTAATCTAAAGGAAAACAAAAAAAAAGAGAGCAGCTGTTTCACGTGATTGATTAGTTTAGGTGAAGCACCCAAATCTTTTTGGGAGGAGTTTGAAATGCCTAATCCAAGTAAAAACCCTTGGACCCGCAGAAAAAACTTGGTAATTCTTATTTGTAATTAAATTCTCAAAAGTGTATACTTAAAATCAATAGTGCTTACATATACACGTATGAAACTCACAGCATAAATTAAACACTTTACTTTCACTCAACAAAAAGCAGAAAATTCGGCTATTCATGAAGTAAGATGAGCTTATACTTCTCCTTACTCATTCGTGAAATAAGCATTTAGATTTATAGTTGAGGGGCATCTGTTCACAATAACATAATCCATTGGATTTTGAATGAAGAGAAGGTATGCCTACTTGGGACGCATTGATAATGAAGCATACAACCATGTATTATTAGGAGTTTGTTCGAATTTCTGGCAGGGACCATAGCTCAAGTGGGCTATGCAGAGCGACTGTGTGACGTCGTTAATTCAAGATGGCGGCCGTTAAGGATACCAATTTCATTTTTCAGAAGTAACTGCTTTTAGGGCGGTTCTATAAAAAATGTGGCGAGTAGGGTTCTTGTTAAACATGATGAAAGGAATACAGTAGAAAAGTTCATACGGAATTTTTTGATATTTTTTTCCGTTTCCGAGGTATAGCCTTACACTGAATCTCGCAGCATAAATTAAATACTTTACTTTCACTGAACAAAAGGCAGTTTATCGCAAACTTTGATTATATTCTCACTAAATTAGAAATTTTGAAGTGATTTGTAACCTTCTCGTTTATAAAAAAACAACACTATCTATTTGCATTTGAATAGAGAAATAAAGGTTTTTCAGGTCATCATCAGGATTCATTTTCATCATCTGCACGATATCCCAGTAGCCTTTGTCGCCACAAAACTTAAACAGTTTCGGGCAAATTAGTGACTGAGATCAGCTTGTGCAATACACAACACATTGTGTTTTGTCGCATGCACACCGCACTAGCTGTATGATTGATTGCGATGCACATGGAAGCGTACACATAGTGGAAGAATATTGATAATCTGCCTTCTCCCACCCAAATTCTGATGGCTCTGAGAGACTCGGGTGTTGATCATCAGTCGCCACTCCATCAACTGCAATGGGTTCTTAAGATGTAGGTCATTAAAGGATCTTGGATTTTGTTGGCGGCAGAATTCCTCCTTGTATCTCTTTTTTTTTACTGTCTCACATATCGACGTGACGCATAACCGGTTAAATTTCAAACTTTCGGCGGTTCCTTTAACTTTTACATTCGTTAAATGGTAAGCTTTGTACAGATTTCTCTCATGTTACTTTACCAGCAATAGTTTCCAGTTTACAATAATTATTTTCCTTCGATTCATTGATAAACATTTTATGACTAACTAATATTAAACTGACATAACGAAATGGATCAAAAATCGCTCTCTTTTCCTTCTGTCCGGCTATAACGAAGTTCGTATTCTGCTTCAATTGTATTAAAAAGCCAACACTTACAAAACCGATGGTACGACAGAAGCAGAATGCATTGAAAAATTTAGCAAAAGTTTCTTCCGTCTTATATCGTTAAGGCGCGCTTACTTTTTAAAAATGTTATGTAGAATACGAAATGAAACAGGTTTTTGAAAGAATTGCCCCCTTTTGTTTTGTTTTGTTTTGTTTTTTGTCCAAATCTCGTGTTTGAAAAATTCGTACCTCGTTTCTCGTATTAAGTAAACTTTTTTCTTATCAAGCAATTGGTTAGCAATTTCGTTAACTTATGAGCATTAAAATGACTGCAAAACTGTGATATAAATAATTTAGATTGACTTCATAACATAAGAAGTAAAAGACATCTTTTACACTTCCTGTTCGAACACCCTATTAGATTTAGTATATACTTTTTTCTTAAAAAACATTGTTATTAATAATACAAATTTAAAAACTGGTTTTCGGAATTGCTTATAAATGTCTTAGCGTCTGGAAATCTTTGGAATTTCAGTGTTCCAAGGACATCCCGAGCAGAGCGGGGATTGATGCGCTGGTGACGTGTTGTCTGGTGCAAAGTGAATGAAGTTGCCAAATCTGTTGGTGTGTCGAAACGTACATGTGTCTACTAACAATGGTGTTTTACACGTACAAGTAGCTCACAGGGTCTACTAACAATGGTGTTTCGCAGTCAACTGAAAATCGGCAACGTAACTGTGGCCCAAAAACAATTCTCACCAACAGGGACCACCACCACGTTTCACCTAGTAACAGCAAATCGGTTTCAAACCAGGCGACAATTGCGTCAACAATCCATGAAATTCCACTCCAACCAATTTCCGAAAGGTCATTGCCACGAGAACTGCATGCGATGGACATCTGGCGCAGAGTACTATGAAAGAGGCCTCTTTTAACTACAAGTCACAAAGTAATGAATGGACACGTTATAAATTGGCTCAGAGGCAACAAAACTTTACCGTGGAGGATTGGAAATGAGTAATTTGCTCTCATGAGTCTTGTTTTAGTTTGTACTCCAACGATGAGCGGCGACGATGCATTGCATGCCCAATGAAGCCTTTATTCCTAAATGCGTCGAAGGTGTTCGTACTGGAGGGGGTTCTGTGATGTTTTGGGGATGTTTTTAATGCCACGGAATGGGCAATCTCGTTGCAGTGACGATGGAATTTTGAACCAGGATTCGTACCTCCGCATTCTGAATGACGAAGTGTTGCCCTTTGCCCTATATCTCCAGGAACAGCATCACATTGACACTCCTGTCTTCCAAGACGACGATTACCTTGAGCACATGACTAAAATTGCCTGAGTTGCACGACGAACAATTACCAACACTGTCTCACCTCGTCTGGTTTGCCAAATCCCCAGATTTAAATCCTTTTGAACAGCTATGGGATCATTTGGAACAGAAAGCGAAACGCCGGAATAGACACCCACTTACTCTGGCGGAACGTCGGGACTAATGGACGCCCAAGTGGCTGGAAATCCATCTTCAATACATCTGCAACCTCGTGGAGTCTCTACCGCAAGGGATTCATGCTGTTATTAAGGCTAGATGAGCGGTAACCTGTTATTAAGTAAGTTCCGACAGGTATTACTGATTTTTTGCCCGGTGTGATTATCTTTGAATGAACCAGGCCAGTTTCTAATTCGCAAGTGAACCTGTAAAAGAATCACGTCGTCGAAGAATTCTTATAACTAATGTTGTATATAGCTGGGAAATGCGTAAAAGTGCTTCGCAACATTGGACTTTCACTATTACGCCAATCAAGGACTAAACAGTTGTGAAAAGTTTTCTTTTCAGTGAAGAATATATTTATTTCAAGTGATTCAATGTTATGTTTTGATGTCTTTAATTTTACCGTTTACTTATTTTAAAGTGTGTACGTGTGACAGAGTGATATTTTTTATATCGTTTGCGGAAGAAGTACTTCCCACATCTTCTTTATGAGCAGTTTTCCTTACAAGAGTTCACAGTTCTGTGCCTCTGCCGGTGCTTCTTCAGAGTGAATGCGAAATACTCCTGTAGTGTCACAAAACTGTGTTGGGTGTGAGATAATACCAGACTTCTGATACGGTTCTCTATGTTCACGTAGTGTTTTTCAGTATAATCGGGCCCTCTTTAAACCCCACACAGTAGAGGGAGGGATTGTTCAAACCTTTTCCAAAGCTATACGTTAGGGTGGTCCTTATTAACACAGTAAAATGTCTTTTTTTTTTTTACTTTTTCATAATCTTACCACCTACTACTGTTGTGTTTGTGCCAAAAACGTTACATAAAAAATTTGGGGATCATTAGATATTTTTATGACGTCTCACACCGAATCCAAACTTCGTAAGTAGGTTGTATCGGCAGTTAGCATAAGGAATTTAAGGATACAACAACGGTCGCGAAATTTAAGCGCACGCGGAAGATGAAAAAGAAGTCCACAGGAAACATCCATCTTTTCTGCTACATAACCTTACAAGAGCGACCTTCTCCTCCGTAGGTTCGCGCATGCACCGTTGGAACGTAGTACGGGAATTCCACTTATGTGATTGCGCGGGCTGCTGCAATTGAACGTGCTGGTCTCCAGTCACCAGTAAGTTAGTGTAACATAACAACAACAAAACAAGTGTGAACAATGAACATGGCTTTAGCTTCACGCGCTTCAGTTGTAACTCGCAAAAACTCCGAAGTCTGGCTGTTCGGGCAATCAATTGATATTATTCCGGATAAGGGGCTCCCGTCGAAAGGAGAGGTACTGCGTCGTTTGTTGTTCCTTATAAGAACGGAAAAGAACACAGTTAAGAATGTTTCAAGCATTAACACGCAAGAGCTTCTGTCAATCTGGGGGAAAACCCGAATACCTAACATGGCTGACCACAACATCCTCCCGAAGGTTCAAAAGGAGTACAGCCAGTGGCGCACTATTTGGAAGGGAAGTTCTCGGCGATATGAACCTCAGACAGGTAAGGAAAAACTCTTCACCGAGAAATTGGCCAATCTTTTCGATATCGCCCATGCCAATGCCCTTGAAAAGATTACCATTTCTGAAGGCAAAGAGTTTCTATTGGCCCAAAGACAGAAGGGTAGGAAAGGATACATTTGTAGGGAAGACATAAAGTTAGCAAGGCAGGAAGCTCGAAAGAGAGAGAAAGAAGACAATTTCGAGGGACTGAAACGAAAGTACGCGGAAGAAAGGAATCAGTTATTTGCGAAGGTTGAACTAGCCTCATCAAGTGGCAGCCGCGCTGAAGAGGAAGATCGCAAAGCAACCACAGCAGCAGCAGGTTATCCAAAGAAAATGAAACGAGCGAGTGAAATCATTGTTTCGCCAGCTCTTGCCTCAGCACTTGATCGCACTAAGGTGAGCAATCGAAATGCAGTCTACGTGCTCTTAGCAACTGCTGCTACTCTGGGACATAATGTAGAAGAATTTTCAATCAGCCGTAGCACCATACGTAGATCAAGACTTGAAGCAAGGAAAAAGATAGCAGACTTGCTGAAAGAAACCTTCCATGACCAAATTCTCCTCACAGTCCACTGGGACAGGAAAATCCTTCCGGGGTTCACAGGGATAGCATGTAAAGTGGACAGACTTCCAGTTTTTGTTTCTGGGACAGGAGTGTCAAAACTTCTTGGCGTTCCAAAACTTCATTCCGCAACAGGCGAGGAAACTGCCAAAGCTGTGCTGGATTGCCTAGAAGATCAGGGGCTGAAGGATCGCATCAAAGCGATGTCATTCGACACAACGATTAGTAACACCGGTCACAAGGCAAGGTCTTGCAAACTTAGTGAATTCAATTAGGGAAGAGACCTGCTGAATTTCGCACGTCTCCACATTATGGAGATTGTGTCTTAAAATGTCTTTGCCGCATGCAACATCCACTCAACTGGTCCTGACATCCTGCTTTTTAAGCGCTTCCAACAGGATTGGCAATTTATCAACCAGAATAATTTTGAAGTCATCGAAAAAGAGATCACGGAACGGGTAAATATTATCAACTTCTGCGAGCAGAAGCTAACTGAACTGCTAGAAATGACTATAATCTACCTAGGTGCCAGTCCTTCCTGAGGAATCCTGTTCATGCAGCCCGGAGCCCTCCACCGGGCTAGATGGATGGCTCGCGTCATTTACGCAATAAAAATATGCCTTTTTCGTTCTCAACATAAAATGACAAAACGTGAGCAAGCCGCCATGAAGAGATCAGCCTGTGCTGCATCTGCTGCGACAGCAAACGACCTTGCTTTCTTGAAACAACTGGCGACGCATAATGACAAATCATATCAAGGGTAGCTATTAAAGCCTTTTCCAGACATATGTGGTACCTGAACAAATTGTTGGTGACTCTGTCTTTCTTTTGACTCTGAAGTATCCTTGTTAGTGAAAAGGGACACAATCAATGCGTTAAATAAGGATGGCACAGATAACCCTGTAAAGAAAATCAATCTGATCATGGTGACCCAATGTATTCATGAAAAAACGGTGGCCGACTTTGTGACCAGCTTGTGCCGTCGTTTTTTCCAAATGCTGGATATAGACACCGAGTTTATGTCTCTTGACCGCAGCAAGTGGGGCAGATCATCCGATTATATTTCAGCAATGAATACTGTTAAAGCTCTGAATGTAGTAAACGACTCAGCCGAGCGAGGAGTGGCGCTGATGAAGGACTAAAATAGCATTTTCACAAATAACGAAGACCAGAAACAGTACCTGCTGCAGATTGTGGAGGAACACAGGAAAAAATTTCCAAATGCATTAAAAATGACCGTGAGTGAGAGTAAACAGCAAACTGAATAATAATTGGAGAGTGTTTAATGTTTATTTACGGACAATGGACAGTCCCATTCCTTTATTTACTTGTACAATACAAAAATTTAAGAGGCAGATTCTTATGCAACGCCTCGTGTTTCACTGTTTCATTAAGTCAAGAAATATAGAAAGTTCGAACTCAGTGTGACACCTCTTAAAATTCCCTGATCACCTGAAAATTCAAGGGTCATCACTTTCTCAACCCAGTGAATAATATTAACAGGCAAGACATTAACATTTTTAATCTTGGTTTATAAGGACCACCCTACTAAACGTACAATCTATATTATTTATACCAATAAACGGTATCAAATCTTCCAAATTTGTATTATACCACATGTGTTATAATACGGGAAGAATGAAACATAACAATTAGAGGTGTCGAAGACATGGTTCACATTTCAAAATCATTCAATTTAGAGAATTTCATGGTCAGACACACTCTTCCTAAAATCCTATCCAACATATTTCATTCACTCATCGGAGTGATTTGTCTGTTTGTATCGTGGTGGTTAGAACAACCGGCTGTAAACTTGACGTTTCCGACTGCTAAACCTTCTGCTGTTGCCCTGAATACCCAGAACGCCATGGAAGTGCCTTATCTCAACAAACCCTGGGTAAGAACTCCCAGATGAAAATTAGCCGATCGCTTTGTTTACCCATCTAACCATTCTACGGCTTCCATATACAGGTGCCCATAGAAGACGCTTTCGTTCTTATACCTGGGACAAAAGTTACTGATTGAGAAAGTTCTATCTAAGCCCAAGATTGGGAGGAATTTTTACATGAAAATGAAGCCTTATGATCGAGCCGCCCTCGTTGATTCTGTTCCTTTTTTCTTCTGACATGTAGTTGTCAAACCGTCAGGTATTACAGATATCTTCTCGTTTGTCTTTTTGATCTAGCAACCGTAACTATCACGGGAAATAAAGGTATGATCTAATTTCGTACAAATAGTTTAGCTGAATAAAATGCAAATTATTTATCGAACATCAGCTTACAGTAAAAGTGAAATGTGCTTTTAATATTGAAGGACCATTTTCAATGAGAAGTACGGGCGAACATTTTGTGAGAAAGGAAAGCCATGAGAATAGACATACTATCGTCAGTAGTACAATGTGTTTCTGATCTGTACTTAATGTTATAGTCAGTGTTCATAAAAGATCAGCGTCAATTAGAGCGCAAAAGGAGGAAAATTACTTCTATATCTTAATGGTGCATAACATTATGGTAGCCACATCAAAGGGTATCGTCCCTTAGACCGCGTAGTGCCTTAAGCGCTAGACTATGACGATTCATCCTAAATGGGTCCGTGTTCGAATCCCGGTTGAGCAAGGATGTCGTATTCGTCCCCTCCAACCAATGACCCTAAATTTGGGACGGGAGGTTTCTTATAACCCATTGAGTTGTTCATGGCTGTCGGTAAACCCCCAAATAAAATTTTATACAAAAAAGTCTTATTCTTTCTGACTAAAAGCAGTAGACAGTTACATGTGTATGATACTGAAAATAATTCGATTTTTTGTGTTAGTAAAGTTGTACTACACCTGTACCGCTTTATTAACAACTCGGTTGACACTGCTACTCTCAGAAAGGCAAATTGCCATAAAAAAACAAGGTTTTGACAACTCTCTTGAAATTATTGTGTCTGACTGAAATAATGTTCCCACATTGCGGAAGATTAAGAGCGAGAGAACGAGTGTAGCCAGGGGAGTTTGCCAACGATATAGGTCGCACCGGGAAGTTAAAAACCAGACCACACATACACGTTCGGAGGAGGTAGATGAGGCCGTCAGGCAAACTAAATGTTGGATACCCTTTTCCCCTGTGGAGGTGGTGCTGAGCTGTAGATGACAACCTTTGCTTATTATAGTGGGTGCATTCGATAGCTGTATTAAAATATACAAACTCAATCTTCACTTCCGTTTCCCCGTTAGAGAACATACGCGGAAATGTTTGATAACAGTTGCGTATGACCATCGGTGGAATTCATAGTTGTATTAATGTTAAGAAACTGAGTTTTATCTTCCCTTCGTTCTGTTGGAATCGCTTCTCAAATATGGATAATAATTGTTGCGTATGATGTGTGGTGGATTTGAAAGTTGTATTGATGGATCAAACTAAATTTAGGATTTTCTGTGGACAGCTATATATGGCCCTAACGAAGAGAAATGATGCAGACGATTTCAGGGAGGAAATCTCCTGACTCTCTACTTAGAAGCCTGACTCCGTCCTTTGAAATAGGGAGCCAGAAAATGTGTGCTGCTCTGTATGATGAGGAAGACAAATGAAAAAAACTAGCTAAGGGTTTGTCCAGTGTGTCCACTAAAATTTCAGCGGTAATGCGAAAAATGTAGCAACAAAGTAAGTTAGAGTTTCCCCCTCATTTCCTCATAGGGATTCTTTCAATGTAACGTTTATGAAAGCCTTCGTTAGTTTAAAGTTTATCACGTATGTAAGAGAATGTGAATAAAGAGCACGTTAAAGTGCCGTGATGATAAATTCGTAAGATAGGACACCACAGCTAGTTCATTTATCAACTCGGTTGACACACAGGACCCTAACAAGGGAAAGATAGTTGGAAGATATCTTTGAACAACAAACAATTCAAGCGACCAAATTCATTCAAATCTTCGAAAGCGTTGCACAGAGTGGAAGTACTTCTGCAGTTCGACTTGTTTGTTGGTATACCTTTCCTATCGTGACTTTCTTGTTGCCACTGCGCGATATAGATAGTTCCACAACGAAATTCAAAAAGCACTGATGCGTGTTTCCAAATGAAATAATAACACATTTCTTAAAGTCGAAGACCCTTTTTGGATTGTTACGATGGTTTTACTGCGCAGTTGGACTTCCTTTCTGAACTTGATTGTATTTAGAAAAATACATGACGTTAGCCAATATCCTTTTCGTTGGATTAGTTGACCATTCCTTCGGATGGTTTTAGAGCGCAAGTATTCATGTTGTTGGCTTCCTAGTCTTATCCTAAATTGTCACCACAGGGAAAAAAGAATGGGAGACAAGCTGAGGATATAACTCGTCTCAAAATTATAAAATATGGTTTAAATCGCAAGAGCTACCATCTCAAACTAAACAAATTCTTTGGCAAACGCCAGAGTGGGTTACACAAAGCACTCAGAAGTTCTTCCGTCAGAGTAAAGAAACAGAAATATTTGACTCTGGAAAACTTGTTTTTAAGGGACACATTCAGCTAACTGTGACAAAGCCAATGTTTAAGACAGGCGGATGGACCTGTAATGGGATGGACCTGTATGGGACGGCAACTTGTCGTCCGGTTTCAACATCGTCTGTCTTGTAACACTGACAAAATCACTGTTTAGGACAAGCGGATGGAGTTGTAATGGAAAAGTGTGTCATCGTTTCTCTTGTAACAGTGACAAAATCACTGTTCACGACAAGCGGATGGAGTTGTAATGGAAAAGTTTGTCATCGTCTCTCTTGTAACAGTAACAAAATCACTGTTTACGGCAGCACTGACGGAGTTGAAACCGAACGACGAGTCGCCGTCTTGCTTGAAAACATTGACAACGTCACAGGTTTTGACGTGTACGGTAAGAAGCAGGAACATAGCGGAAAGTCGTTGGGACACGCACGCAATGCTTTCATTTGCTGCATACAGTTTTTGTCAACCCAAAAACATTAACAGAAACTTTGGAAGAAACGATGTCTCTTTTTCTCTTTTTGGAAAAGTAAGTTTCTCTACAGATTTGCTCTAGTTTTGTTACATTCACTATCTTCATGATTATGTAAAAGTTCTAACTTAGTAATCATCCTTAATGTCTTACTATTTGGTTCCAGATTACCTACTTTCTGAGAATGAAATATAAAAGCTTCATAAGCACATAATGTGTAATCAAATTGCATGCCAAATGTAACTTTCAAAAGTTTAACATTACTGGTCGAAAAAAAGCTAGCTTTTTATCTTAGACACTCTGGATCGGTTTGCTTTGACTTCGTTGTTTACAAGCCGACGAATAGCGAAAATCAAAGGAACGTGTATTTTGTGCGTGTTAAAAGGGGTAGGCGAAAAAAGGCTCATATAACTAGCAACACCTATAATCTTTCATCAGAAAAGGAAACAAATTGCTTAGACATGGCAACAGAAACGGTGACATATTAACAGACATTTTGACCCCAAGAATTGCTCGGCCGCAGAAATATGGTTACATTCTAATAACTGAATTTAGAAATCTTATTTTTTGTCGCTGGTCATAACGGAGACTGTAAGTTTTCAGTAACGGTGAAAACATATGGGCATTCCAATTTCCGGTACGTCTTTAGTCCGAAGGCTATGATCGTCATAAATAGCAACATTTCGCTTCAATAGATTTCGACAGGAAACACACCCACCGCGGTAAGGCGAGTAATTACCAATCTTTCGTCCTCTCTGCTAGCCTTCAGTAGCCATACTGTTTAGCCAAACAACAACGTAGAAACTACAAAAAGCACTTTACGAAATGACTGTGTGTGTGTGCGTGTTTGTGCGTGTGTGTGCTACACAATACGTGATATCGATCGTTCTACGCAGACAGACTGCGCACTTGAATAAAATACAGCACCTCAAAGACGATCGTCCACCATGTTTTATTTGACTATACCAAGTATAAGTAAAGAGATAAATCATAATTAAAATCAAATGTTAAATATCAAATTTTGACAACTTCCTCATCCGGAGAAAGCAAAACTGGTGATTCCATTGTATTATTTCTTGAGTATTAAAGAAATCTTAGATAAAATATAATGCAATATCAGGAATAAACTTTTGAATTTCAACGTTACTTTAATTTCATATTTCGATAAATTAATTGCTTGCGTGTCCAAATGTTTCAGTAATTTATTTTAACAACTGTGCATAAGAAGTGAATTAAAAACCCTAGAGCCAAGCAAGTCCCGAGAGATAAAAAAGTCACGTCCACGAAAGGAACTCGCTGTATTGCGTGAGTTTCGAAAAAAAGTACAAAAGTAACGTAAACCTGACATTTAAGGCTTATCGTTTGTCAGGCGGAGGATGAAATTGGGTTTCTTCGCAAGTGTCTAACGTATAAGATTTTCAGTGGCCTTTAGTAAATGACCAATAAACACTGAGGAGCATTTAAATTAGAGACATTTTGCGTTATGCAAATATGGCGCTGTAAACAGAAACGACACGACATATGCAGCGATCCGACAATATAAGGAATGGTGCGACGGGAATCAGCGAGAGTCGGACGCAGTATGGGTGAGACGAAGGATCTAAGCGCATTTGATCGTGGGCAAATTATCGGGGATCGGCGAATGGGTCACTCCATCTCGGAAGTCGTGCAGACACTAAGATTTTCACGAGCCACTGTATCACGGGTGCACCGTAAGTACATCGAATCCGGTAAAACCATCCCTGCAAGGGCCAACTGCCGTGGACAACAGCGTGTGGATGAGCGGGGTCATCGTCGGCTAGCTCACATTGTAACAGCGAATAGACGGGCAACAGTGCCAGAAATCACTCTGAAATTTAACGCTGGTGAACAGAAACGTGTAAGCAGCTACACCATCCAGAACCATCTCCTCGCTATGGGGTACTGAAGCCATCGTCCCACGAGGGTACCGCTGCTGACCGCACACCACAGGGTGCAAAGATTAGCTTGGGCGTGGAAACATCACCACTGGCCCCTAGACATGTGCAAAAATGTTGCCTGGACTGATGACTCGTGATTCACGTTGGTACATGCGGATAGCAGGATACGAGTACGGCGCAAACCACATGAAGCGATTGATCTTCCTCCGGGTTTTAAGTGTTCAGAGTTTTCTAGAGAAAACTCTGAACACTTAAAACCCGGAGGAAGTCTAGAAATTTCCAACTTATGTCAGTACATCGCAAAAATTAAGTTAAAGGAAGCTAAATAGAACGTTGCTTCCAAATTGTAAGAGCTCTTACAATGCTTCCGGTGTCTTTTCGAGTCCACGCCGAGACGAGCAGGGTACTCTTCAATCTGGCGGGAGTGGCATTCTCGTCTGGGGACTGTTTACGTGACTGAAATGGGACCCCTAGTACTTGTGACATCATCCCTCACAGGTCAACGTTACCGGGATATCCTGGACGACCATTTGCTCCCTCTTGTGTGTCTTCAACATCCCACTGGGGACCTCCTCCTGCAACAAGACAATGCACCGTGCCATCGCTCCCGAATTGTATCCGAATTGTTGGATGAACACTCTACCGACGTGACCTCGCTTCTTTGGCCAGCTAGTTCACCTGACCTCAATCCTATCGAGCACATCTGGTATGCCATCGAGAGAGATGTTCGAGGCTCTGACCCCCCCCCCCCCATCAAACCTTCGTGAACTGCGGGAGCTTGTTCAGGGGTTGTGGATCCGTATGGCTTCCCAACGCTTCCGGTGTCTTTTCGAGTCCATGCCGAGACGAATCGCCGCCGTCATCAGTCACTAGACAGGTATCTCTAATTCAATTGCTCTTCAGTGTATATTACAGGACTTCGGCATTGTAAGAGCTCTTACAATTTGGAAGCTACGTTGTATTTGGCTTCCTTTAACTTGTTTTTTGCGATGTACTGACATAAGTTGGAAATTTCTAGACTTCCTCCGGGTTTTAAGTGTTCAGAGTTTTCTCTAGAAAACTCTGAACACTTAAAACCTGGAGGAAGTCTAAAAACCGGAGGAAGTCTAAACACAAAACAACACCTAAAAAGTTCGGCTCCTGAAAACGGTGAAAATCCACCGATTTTAACTCCTGTTCAATGATAATACATGAACTGATAGACATTTGTAAATTACTCAGAGTTACCGACTTTCATTTTGGTTTTAAAAGACATATTTTGTGCAAATGGAAATAACTTCGGAAAGCACCTTGATCGTTAATTACCTACACAATTTTAAGAAGCTTATGAGTTACTCAATCAGATCCCTCACATAAAAAGTTATACCCGCAGAGGTAGCTAGTTCAGCTGAAACCATTTGGTTTTTAACGTCCTTTAACAATTCCAAAAGAGCTGCAGTCTACACTTATTTCTTTGAAATCTGAGCTTTCAAACAACGCACTATTTTTCGGAAGTAGGTAATTTGTCAGTTATAGAGTTCAGTGTTTGTCCATTAATTTGTTAAAACCCAAAGCACTACAACTAATTATGCCGATCATCCTGTTTATTGAGTATAGCAGTTATATTATGTATTGCAGAAGGTATAGCAACTGTCCAGTAAAACGTATGTTTAAAGACATTTGTATATGAGAATATAACGGTTTACCGGGTACAATTTCAATTACGTTGGGACAAATGTCATCATTCCCCGGATCGCATTAATTCTAATGATTTATTTCGTGAAGCGTAAGACCGGGATGATATTATTAATTTGTGGTTAAGCGTTAGAAAGTGTTGTGTGAAGAACTGGCGTTATACCCGCAGAGGTAGCATTTGAAATTCCTTTCATTTGAGTTTACTTCAAGTAATACATCTACTTCGTCAAAGGTGTATATTTAAAGAAAACCTGACTACTGCTTTCAGCAGATTGTTCCTGAGAACACTAATGACGTGGCTCTGCGAAAATGAATGGATACTTATCACTGTTTTTGTGTTTCACATTTTAGACGTTCAGGCCGCATTTCCGAAGTGCTACTTCTCGACGAACTCTTTTACGTTTTCCATCGTGACTCTCCGTGAACAACTACACGATATACACTGAGTAATTACTGAGTTATGGCCACCGACCTAATACTTCGTAGATCCTCCTTTTGGTCCATGTGGCATCGATTCCATAAGATGCCGGAAGCAGTTGTGAGGTATGCCCATACAAGCTGTGTGTAATGAGGCATTCATTGAATGAAGAGAGATCATTGGTGTATCCAGGCGCTTGACATGCAGTACCATAGTGTCCCATAAGTGCCTTATGGGATGGATATCGTGGCAGTTCGGAGGTCAATCGTTACGCTGAAACTGTGTTACTCAAACAATTCTTGCGAACCATTGCACCTGTGCCTTTGCGCATTTTTAACTTTTAAGGCATTGTCGCCATTATTATTTTCACCTTAACTTCAGCTTCACTTAAAGCTCTACTGCAGACTTAAATTGTAACTTTATAACTAACTGGTACTTGTTTCAAAAGCAGACGCAATAGGTGAATACTTAAGTATGGATAATCAAAACACATTTGTAATAAAATGCTGAAATAATTTTTTCTCATTCAGTAGTCTTACAGCACGTCAGAACTTTCGGTAATTGTCATCAAATTATACGCTGAAGAGATAACAATCTTTTGCTTCTCATAAATGTCGCTCCTTTTTTACACAAATCGCCTTAGCCCAGTCGAAGACTAGATAGCCGTCTCAGCTCATCTACAGAACAACGCAGTCGGAACAAGGTAACACACAGTTGAAAAGAATAATACACGTAGTCCAAAACAAGAATGCATACTTAGTCCAAAACAAAGTGCATGCTCAGTTTTGAACATCCGAGCTCTTATGTTTCCAGACTCATTAGGTAATTCCACTTTTATCTCATTTCAGCTTATTGCCGAAGCTAAATTCATCGAGAAGGAAACTATTTTGTTCGGACAGAAAAGGTTTAAACAGAATAAACCGAATTTGCAGAAGAAGGAAGCGACATATGGTTAAAGTTAAATCAGAACTGGCGTTAAAGAGTTTAGAACTCACAGTGGTATCACACGTGAAATATTATGGACACAATCACTTTGATGCCAGATTCTACATCCACCTACGAAACGAAGTGTCGTTTTTGTACGAAATGGGTGGGACATGAAATAGGTAACTATCGGATAGAGAAAGCTTGTGACTGCTTAGAAGCGTAGAAAGATCTCAACGCCTTCCAAAGCATACAGTTTTCCGCGATTAATTCTGAAAGTGTTACTTAACGCCTTATCCCTTGCAGCAACACTCACATCCTGTTCATGGGCGCTAGAGAGCATAGGCACAGAGCATCAGAGCCGGCTGCAGTTTATCTGCATAGTTCCCGTCCAAAGCCTAACGATCTGCCCCGAGTTCACAGTGCACAGGATCCTCACAGTTCCATCAAATTTTCAGAATGACTTTCCTCTCAAGTTACGCTCTTTGCTTCACTGGCTGTTTTCTAGTGTGATTTCAGCAACTGGAAACTAGTGGTAGAATAACAAAGCATAATTAATTTTAATCATCTTGGAGTATAAGACGTCAAAGACTGCCCGCTTGTGGATTTGAATACAATTTGCAATATAGAGCGACACGTTGTTTTGCACGCTGACGGAGTCAATTCATGAGGAAACATTTTATGGAACCTGGAAGATGAACCATACTCAATAAGTAAACGAACAGTGGTAGATTAGGACGACACCACCTCGGCTTGCAATCTCTGTCACAGATTCGACTGTTTCTCAGAGGTGGTGGTCTTTAGACATCCTGATCTCGCCTTCATTTCGATATTTGTGTCATCGGCGTTAGAAAGCTCGGACCGATTTCATGCATTGCTTCTCTTCACAGCTTACTCGTTTTCAACTGAACAAATTTCTCTCGGTGCTGCCACGTTTAAACCTTTTATTTAATAATGGCGTTGGAGCACTCGAAATGCACTTTCTCGATCAGTCCGTCCTCTGCTCACCTGAAAAGCACTACGCCTCATCCATCATCTGACGTACTTGCCCAAGTCATACCCAGTTAACTCTGATTGCGAAGTCAGTACAAGAATTGTCGTCGAACATTGTGTGCAGATACAAAATGAACAAACTTTTGACTCGTCATAGCAACAGCTTTGTATAGCCAATTTCCTCCCAGCATTGGGAAAGACTCAGACTCAGACCGGCTCCTTCTGCTACATTCAAGCCGCATGGTAGATGTGTCGTCGTGTAACCATGTTGTGTCGTTTCAACTAATTCACGCGATGTTTGCCAGCATTTAAGTTTACCATCCCTCCCCCTTTCTGAGCATATCCCATGGTATTATGTGCTACTTCCTGGGAAAAAGAAAAGTTTTGAAATGTCCAGGAACAATCTAGATTCCCTGCGCAAATCCCAGTTTCAGTAACCAAAAAATTGTTTGTGAAGTGAAGGTTGTACAAAAATACTCCTTCCCAAGTGGCGCATTGGTTTACCCGCTGACTTCTGACCATTCGTCCAAGATGGGTCACTAATCGAATGCTGGTGTGGCAAATATGTTACGTTTGTCTTTAGCACTGGCCATATCCTTTCCCTGGAACCAGTAGCCCTAAATTACGGACGGGCGACTGCTTGTAGCCCACTGAGTTCCTCATGGTGGTCAATGGTCATTGAAACCTCTATCCTCCCAATAAAGACTCGTAAACCATTTGGAACACTGGCGTATACGATGGCCGCTCGTGAGCTGCAAGGAATGGAGTATTGACGATTATACTTTAACAGCTCCCTAAATGTTCTGTTCAATAAATTCTTAATATGCCGAGTGGTTAAAAATTAAGAATCTCGATTATGGGATGTCTAAAAACCGAGAAATGGAAATACCGCGATGAAACTTCAGAGGTTGTTTATTGACAGCTGGGAAAAACGGAACAAAAATTAGTTACAAGTTTTGCCGCGAGGGGAACCACTGCACTGGATTCGCAAGAAAAGAGCAGGACGCGCATGCATTTACTATTTAAAGGGCAAACCTTTGTGGACAAGAAATGCTGGTCATCAGAAAATATAATTTGATGAAAACGAAGAGGGGAGGTGACCCGGTTTCTCGCAGAATATGGCGGATAATGATGGCCATTTCACATCTGATACTAGTTTTCAGATATGAGGGGAAGCGTATGCCTCGCCAATAAACTCTGTTTTTAAGGTATCGCCAAAGTTAGAAATCGCAAGGAGCAATATCCGGTGAGCACACTCACAACTGCGACACCCCCGAAAAGTTTCGTATTCGCCCAATGGTCCAATGAATGACTTATTGGCACGATATTGTAGTTGTGAACAATATGCATTACTTGAATTTCGATAAAATACTTTTACCCATAGGTGGCGTTACTCCTTTGCGAGAGCCATGATGACTTCTTTGCGAGAGTCCCTGCCGGACTCAGGAGGCCATATTTGCATACGAAGCAAATATGGCCTCTTGTGTCCGGCAGGGTAAAAGGGAGACAATACTGAGGATATAACTCACCTCAAAGGTAACAATGCGAGATCGAACTCCCAAAAGCCACAATCTCAAACAAACGTGCCGGCAAATGCTGCGGAAGGATACACGTCGCACTTCGGAAGTGCTTCCAAGATAACATTTTTGCAAAGGATTCTGTAGTTTCACATAAAATATTTTTGTATACCACTAAGCGTTCTTACGATTAACTTCCATTGATCACTACCGGTTTCCTACTCAGTAATCGTTCTTCTGGAAGATTTCAAGCTAAACTTCCGTATTTGTCCCCCAAGCTATTTTCCAAAACGATGATAGATCCTTCACTCCCCTGCTGTAATTTAAAGATCTCTCCTCCTCTCTTCTCGCACTTTTACGTACAATCCGTTGTACCTCCGGATTTTTGAGTGACAATCTCTGTTCCTGTGATTTCGTAAGTTAGTTCTGCCTGTTGTCTGTGGAAGAAGACGAAGCGAAAGTCTGCAAGCGGCAGTAGAACGGCGATCGTATGGCATTCTATTGTCGTTTTGCAGAACTACCCTGAGGGGGGGGGGCGAATGTGAAAGATTTAACGGCACTTTTACAACGTAAGGAACCGCTAAATGATGCAGCGATAGCGTCACGCCATCTAAAAAACTAGCATTACAAAAGTAGCTTGTGGTCGTATGCAGAAATGTTTACCTTCTTCTGACAACTGAAAGCCATTCAGTACACTCAGCAACAGCGAGAAAGAACTTGTATCAAGAGGGCGACGGAGTCCTTCCCTACCTATCTTGATCCAGTTTCAAAAAACAGGAACTAAGTAAGTAAAACTGAGTTTCTTAGCCTGCAAATAAACAAATGATGCTGTTTGCGGTGTTTATTTTATGTACCAAAGAATGTTTAGAACAGTAAAGAACATATTGACTTAAACAATTTTGGAATTTTTTTAAAAAACCGTCATGAACAAACTAAAGTAGACATTTCTCTTAAAGTATTTGAAAAATCAGAAACAAGGAAAGGGTCCTATCTAAGAAAAGCCTATCAACAAATTTGGAAAAAACACAATGTCATGATGAAGAACTGTTGAATAGACGCAACCATGTTTATTATCACTTCAAGAAATACGCTTCTGTGGTAACAATGAATCGGAAATCACTGCCAATAAAGAAAAGTATAAAGAAAACGTGAAACTGAACCACCACTTAGGGTCAAAATGTCTTAGTGCGACTCTAACGTAAGTGTCAAGACTTTTGAACTTAAGTTTGACTATTACCGCTCCAAATGCTTTAGCAGAATGGAGCTTCTCTGCATTGAACCCAAAGAAAGGTACACTTTGATTTCTTTTTATTGTTACGTCGTTATTTATTTTATTGGGTTTTTTCTATGCGTTTATCTTCAGGACATACAATATTTATTTTTTAAGATTTTCATATATCCTTCTACAAGGCTTAATTCCCGCGCTCCGTCCCTTTACATCATGCACGCCATTAAAACCAGGCGTCCCCCTGTTTGCTCCTATTAAACACTTCATTGCGTACTGATTTCTTTCCATCATGACATTGTGTTTTCTATATTTCCTTTACAGGTTTTACTTCGAAAGAACTCTTTTCTTTGTTTCAGATTTTTCAAATTCTTTAAGAGAAATTGCTGCGGCGATGTGTTCCTAAGTTTCCTGATTTCGTTTTTTAAACATACATATATACATATCATTACGCTGATCTCTGAGATTCAGAGGTTAGCTCCACAAACAAAGATCATCTGCCAAGCAAACATTTAACTCATAGAACTAGAGTTTATTTACCGTTGGTGTATCAAATGTCTCCATTTACAACGATCTCTGCACACCGCTCGAGCTTCATTAACATCCATCACACTATGGACACAAGACCTTTTATACTTCATACTGATAATCTTTTCTCAAGTACATAGTCATGATCTGGTCCCCCCATGATTACTTTGACCTTCCTGTACCTTTCTTACCTGCGACTTGGGCTGAACAAATTATCTTAGTTTCTTAAAATTTTCCCTAAATTGTTTAATTGTTTCGTTTTTCTTAAGACATTCCCTAAATTGTTTAGGTGAATGGCTACTTCACTGTTCCAAACGCTCTTTGGTAAATAAAATACACACGGACAACAGCATCATTTGTTTTGTTTCTTACTCACACAGGGACACCCGATATGAGTATATTTGCAGGCTAAAAAACTACTTTGCTAGTTTTTCTCCGGTCTTTCCAAGCTGGATTAAATTAGGTAGCAAAGGCGTAGGTCCTTCCTTTGATACAAGATCTTTCTCGCTATGACTGAGTGCACTAAATGGGTTTTGGAAAGGTTAATAAACACTTACATCGACTTGTATTTTGAACTAGTGGAGAGGGAGTACTTGCCATTTTTTGGATTATGCACCAGAGAATAACATTAAATGTATAGAATAGAAATTAAAACATGAAATAAAGCAGAAGTAAAAACTTCCAAAAATTTAGCTGAAAAAAACACTTCATTTTCATTTCAGAGATCTCTCTCTTGAGATTTTAAGGTCAGTAGATTTGAGCCCCACGTTCCTCAGTAGGTGTCACGTAACAAAAGCTTGTTGCCGTATCTTTCAGGACAGGGCCATCGATCATTGGAACGAGAGTAAGCGATATGTAGTGGCAAGCAGGATGACTCCAGACGTTCTCAGCCCTCCGATTAGATCTGCTTTCTATACCCTCGGCCCAGCCACCGGTGCACTCAATGGAGAGAGAGCTGACAAACGAGGACGGTTGATGGATACAATTCCCACACTAACTATGACGCACCACTTTATAACCTCGTAAACGTAGCGAGGATCATTCAGTTATACTTCATTTGTATGTTTTCTTCAAAGTTAATGAGTGCAATTATCTAAAATTGAAGTATAGGATCACTGACACTCTATTATCGACTCAAGCACATGCCTTATAGCTACGCAAAGTTGAATTCTAAGCTGTAGCTGAATTCGGCTACACTAAGTATTATGTTTTTTTTGCAAAGTACTGCTATTAAGTGGGAGATCACAGTACTCAATAACTGCGATTATTTCCGCTTTTTGCTCTGTATTTACAGAGAGATCATAGTATTCACAAATTTTGATAATTCGAGCCTGTTTCCTCTGTATCCACACAGAGATAACAGTATTCAATTGCTGTGATTATTTCAGCCAACGTCTCCTGTTTTTCTAGATAGTTAGCTTTCATCACATTTAATAATGTGTGGTTTTGAATCGGAAATACTATGATCTAAAACCAATTGAAACGAGTCGGCATATGGGGCCGAGGTATACTCGGCCACAAGTGGGATTTTAAAATTGCATATATGTTCTATTTTGTTACGCGTACGTACGTTTAAAAAGTGAAGATCTTAAGTTCCGTGTATTTAAAAAATTACAAATATTTGTACCCTGGATATGTGATTTTCATCTTTGTTAGCCTGCCATGATAGTAAAAGAGGCTACTCCCCGAGGATATTTAATGCGGGTGGGAAGGCAGCCGGAGAATCAAATTGTTTGTGGGGACTACGTTCCTTAGGAAGAAATCGCTGATAGAATGATGAGAAGAAAGTTTCTTTTGTTCGGCCTCTATCTCGACTGGAACCTATTTGTACAGAAATTTCTTAAAAAAACATGATATATTTCCGTGAATCGACTGTCTCAACTTTCACTTCATAGTACGGTTTGGTGTTTCCTACGTGTAGGCACTTTTCCGGTACAACACGCTTAATCATAAACTTTGTATCACATATTATATGATCCTTACCTTACATCGTGATTGTTGCGCATCATTGTTATTCAAACTATATGCAGTTTTTAATTACTGTGTGTAGGTATCTCCTGCGGTTCAACACTCATCATTTTCGCGATGCACTCGCAAATATCAAAACGCGGCTGTAATCATTTATGAAATACCATGGGATGCGTTGGAAAGGAAAAAGTGAGACAAGAATTGCAACGAAACGCAGGAGATTTTTGAAATAGTGAATACCGCACAGTTTACACAGATCTCGGTATTGATTCAAATTCACTTTATGGCTGTGGTTAAGCAGTTGTTTTCACTGTTTTCTCCATACTGCAGAATGAATTCCGATGGTCGCATGCATAGTTCACCCTCGCAAAGGGAAATTGCTTGTCTTTTTTGATGAGGAGACGAAAAAGAAGAATCGTCTTAAGAAGTCAAAAGGGATTTCAGAATTATGAGATTTTTAAGGACGGAAACACAGAATTCTCAGAAATAGGAAACAATATGATCCAGTAAGACAGATACAGACATCACAATTTGATTCTAAAATAAAATCAGTCTGCACGGATTTCCCTCAGTAGCTGAGATGCACAAAATTGCAGTAAATAATCTGCAGAAAAAAACATTTAAACCCCGTACCGGAAAGTCCAACTAATGATTGTGAATTTACCCTGCAAAACATGTACTAAGCAGCACAAAAATAAAATTGCAGTAAGTTCAGCTTTTCTCTAATTTGATTACACAGCAACTTTCGTAGGGTTTACGAGCATGGAAAAGATTCACACACAACTACGCATCTCCCACGAGAAGTTTTGTGCTCCGTATCAGAAACGAGAGGCGAAGATGCCTCACATTGTGTAATCAGGCCAGAGAAGCAGGAGTCCCCAGTTTGAAAGTGCGAGTCGACATATTTTGGGACTTCTAGAAGATTCTGACGTCACAACGTGAACTTTCAAGGAGAAAAAAATACAGTATTGCAGAGATGAACAAATTATCCATATTTGTAACTGGCATCCAGTTACCCGCGGTTGACGCACTAAAAAGTGTTCATCAACGCACCGTGGGCCTTTAGTGTGGTTCACAGAGAAAATCGTCAAGCCATGATGGATCCCGAGAACCCGGGATCAGAAAGCCATCGCTCCAATCGCCCATGAGCCACAAAAGGAGTGATATGTGCCTGCTTCAAATACGGTGTATATGTAATATCTGTTTAATACAGTGACATACCCATTAAACACACAATCTATGCGCAATGTATTCAAAAGGGTAACCAAAGCAAATATTGCCTCGTATGATATTCTGCAGAATAAAATGAACGTTGCAGAAGAACATGATTCGCATCAAGTCCGTACCTACAGAATCCAAATTCCCTGATAGACGCGGGGATTATAACATTAGTCAACATTTTAAAACTTTGTTTTCATAAAACTTTGTATTTTTATAAAACTTTTTTTTGTAAAACAAAAGGTGTTTTTTAACTAATTTCGGGGTGTTGAATTCAGATATGACTATAAAAACTCTTTTATCATGCATAGGTTTGTGTATGAACATTTGCTATATTTCCAGATACATATATACAATGCAAGATTAACACATTACAGCATTTATATGTCTTGTTATCTATATATTTAAAAGTTACAAAAAATAAATACCATATTCATATATCCACTGAATATGGAGACAGAAAAAAAAGAAAAATATAATAAACAATTTTATACACAAATGTAAATGAATGCACTTTTACTCATATACCCGTACAAAGTAGTTCATTTTTTTCTCTTATGTGTCGGCTTATTCTCCTTTTGCAAAACCGACAGAAGTAATCACTAATCTTTGAGGGATCTCATCTGTTTTGATACCTCTCCGCCATCGTTCGGATATATTGCTGGAACTTTTGTCCTTGTTCATTGCTGACTGTTCCTGGGTCGTCAGAGAAAAGGTCTAGATGCGAATGCAGGAAATGTATTTTTAAGGACATCCGGTGCCCAAGGTTTTTATAGTTCTTGAGAAGGTTGTGAATCAGCTGTTTGTATTTGCCCTCTTTGTGGTTACCCAGAAATCCCTTGACCGCAGATGTGAAAGATTGCCATGCGGCGAGTTCCGTGCTGTTCAGCTTTTCGTTAAAAAGTGAATCACGCAGTAGTTTCCGTATCTGAGGACCGACGAAAATGCCTTCTTTGAATTTTTGCATCACTTAATTGCAGAAATGTTTGTTTTTAAGTAGAAGAGAAACTTGGGTCATATTTGTCCATGGCACTTTATAAAGATTTTCCGTTAGCCCCAGTTTGATATGAAGTGGTGAAAGCAGCACATCAGATTGATTAACTACAGGCTTGTGACGAACGTAACTCTATCTCAAAGGAATGAAAAAAATCTCGCTTAATCTGTCTGTCCGCAATCAGTAGTGTTCTATTGGCACTACTGTCACACACTACTAAACAAAACAACAGAATTTGGTGAAGACTTACTTTGAAGCCCGAGAAAGAGTGATATCACTTTCAAAACACCGCATATTGACCACCTAAACTGGTCATATTTTATTGCAGTGAGAATTTTGTTCATGGTCTCATACATCTCCTTAATTCCCACAGCATGTGTTACTTTTAATGGAAGAGCTTCTGGTGTCCGTTGGAGAGAAAGGGCAGCTTTTAACCTAACCTTGGATGAGTCGACCAATAAATTCCATTCCGTACGATTGTAAAATATCCTAATTTTGTCATAGTCCATAATATTTGAACAAAAACACATACTATCCTGCATTTTCATAGAAAGAACATAACCCCAAATTTCTTTTTTCTGAACACAGACACACGTGTACTCTTCGCTAGGGGGTTCCACTGTTGCAATCGGGAACCTAAGAGTTCAGCTTGTTGTTTGGAAAGATGTAGGTCTCGAACGAGATCATTCAGTTCATTTTGCCCAATCAAGTGGGGCTCGTCTAAGTATTTAGGAGTGTATGTAGGGTCCGGATCTTCAGGTGCGTCAATAACGTCATTGGATGAATTAAAATGTATCTCTTCACAGTCTTACGGAAGTTTTGGTATAGAAAGATTTTTTTCCCCACGCCGTCTGTTCCTCATAGGAAAGATCAAAGGCCATGTTAAGAGCTGACGATAGCAACTTTGGCTACTGTATTTTACTTTTATTCCCCTTTGAAAAGCCACTGACTCTGGTTCAACAAAAATAACAATCTTCCACGTGATCACTTAGATCACGCCAAATCATCTGAACTGCAAAATATATGGATTTCAGTTTACCTTTCAACCATTCACTCAGGCCAACAAAGCAAGAAATGCAGCAGGTATGTGGGAGCACACTATGTAATATTACTTTGTACTTTGGATATCATGTGGCAGATCAAAATATACGCAAAGACTGGGCACTATCCTCCCAGTCTTTGTCAATGGACGACTCTGCGATTTTTTAGCAAGCTATCCACCCACATAGCAAAATTTATCCGGAACATTAATACATCCACGACGATCCCGTTTTTCCATTTCGACAACTTTTGCTCCTGCACTAAACATGCAGCACGTGTTTCTCCTTCGATGTAAAGAAAACAGCAATGGAGGAGGTTTGGTTGCCGTTACACTTATATTGTCTGCCTGTAAAATAATAAGTGATGAGACCCATAACATGACTGGTTGCGAAATATGACAATAAAAAGGTCTAGTGTCCATTTACATGCCTAAAGGGAGCTATGTGGAACAATAGCACATATTTAATGCCCCATAACAAATAAACGTGCCATAGTGGCAAATATTGGAGTCAGATATGAAATCAGTAGCCGAAATTAGCTAAAAACTACATTTGTGCATGGTATAAAAACCATGTTGGCCAGGGATAACAGTGTTATGTTTAAATAATTATAAATAAATATCTATGTTGCAACATTTGGTGAAGCTTGATTTCCTCATCATAACTTGTCATCTAGTTCCGCGACGATAAGGCCTATTTAAGATCTATTGTTTGCGAACACTTTGGATTTGTTACAGGAATAATTGCAATGTTCTTTTATTTGTTCATAGGCCAAGGGAATCCTAAGTTGAAATATGCCGCCAATATACATTACTGGAAAAAAATTAAATAAATATTCGAAATACAATGAAAACCCAAATTGTTTTACAGTATGAACGAACAAGAACACTTAGGAGAAACACGGAAGTAATTCAGTAAAAGCATATCAGTGTTTCACAAACTAAAATGACGATCCTAACAAAACGTTTACGACCATCCGAGAGGAGGGGATGTGCTCAGTAGTAAAACCATTATATCAGACTCATTACACTTCATTCCACCTGCTCTACTTTACTGTCTCCTGGAGGAGAATCTGAATAAATTCACCGAAGAGTAGTTTTCATGATGTAGCCTGAAGACTTTAAAAGGACAGGATACAATTATGTTACTAAAGTAGCCTCTAAGAGTCGAAGCACAGCACAGGAAATTTACATATAAATACAGTAAAACCAGCAAGCTCGACTCCCGATCACTCGACACTTCGGAAAACTCGACGTTCCCCTCCACACTTGAAAAAAACAATAACAAAAAAAACCCACGAAAATCTAAGGCCAATTTTATCTTTTCTTATTTGTACCAATTGAGCTATCTGGTTGGAGGACGATTCCATACTTTTTTATCTGAGTGAGCTTGAAGAACTGGTTCTACTCTCCGACTCACCCCTAGGTAAGCAGGAACATTTTCCATGACCGATTAGATGCTCACATTCCCACCAAACTTTTAGAATATTCTCAGCTGGGTGTCCATTTTTGTTCTTTTTTGAGAATCATTGTGTTGTCTGAAGACAATCTCTTTCACGTAGTGTGTGGCTACCTGTGCGTAGTAAAAATGTCTTGCAAGAAAAGAAGGAAACAGAAGAATGTTTCGATAGCGATGAAATTAGGTGCATTAACCCTTTCGCTACCAGGATGCTAAAAAATTTTGTAACTCAAAATACCACAATGCCCGAAACTGCCTGCTGCTCCTTTTCGAATTTCATTCC